>QJNU01000833.1:0-27396 GCA_004154915.1 Monosporascus ibericus | reverse complement strand
CCCCCCCCCCCCCCCCCCCCCCCCCCCCCCCCCCCCCCCCCCCCCCCCCCCCCCCCCCCCCCCCCCCCCCCCCCCCCCCCCCCCTTGTTCCTCCAGAAGGGTTACTGGGCGGAGGGAAGAGGCGCCGAACCGGCCTAAAATGCAGCTAAGGTAAAAAGGTCAATGGGGCTTCTTTAAAGCACATTATGCGAAGCGCTCGAACAATTTCTATTAATAGCGACGTTACTCGTAAAATAAGATGCCGACTCCGATAATGTATGTAGTAGAGTTGTCCATACGTCAACGAAGATCTCCTGGAATTATGTCCGAGAAAGGTGGAAGAAAGCGGCCTCATCCCATAAACCCGTACTTTTAATGTTCCTTTCCCAGTAGACATCTATGTATACGTGTGAGTCTTAAGAAACGCTGACTTCGTCATACACGCATTAGCACCTAGACGTGGTAGGTAGGTGGGCAGAGTACAGGGATATTTTGACATTGTCACAGGTCATATTACCGAGCCTGTCGTCATTGCGCTCAAGCCGACTTTCACAGCCATCACCACGGTTCCTTTGAACCAGTGACGGATGAAGTTTATGGTCTTTCTTGATCTCGTCTCCTGGTTTGGTTCTTGTCATCAGGCCGAGCGAACTCAAACGCGCGAGTCAGTGTGTACGTTTAGCAGTGTCGGGTGCACAGCCGAGACTCTGAGACTCCGTCAGCATAGCGGCTTAATATCGTATATACCACACTCGATGCTATCGATCCTATTTGCGGGTGCCATGTCCGACTTCGTAGGTTATCTACCAGTTCCGTAATGTACAAGCTGCGATAAGACACTAGGGTTTATAACTGTCGGTCGACCACTTGCTTTGCTGCTGACCATACTTACTTATGTTGCATCGACCCGAACGAATAATGCCGCCGACAAGCGAAGTGCGGAGATCTAGTCCCTAGTCTCTCTCTTTCTCGTCCTGCAACCGAGGAGTGCAGGACAAAGAAAGGAACAATAGTCGACCATTGCATTGCACACTGCCGGCATAGCTATTTTCCCCTTTGGTCATCGAAAAAATACGAGCCCGGGGTGGGTTGGACGAATGGAGAGCCGCGGCCGGGATCTGTCCAACGTGGCACGGTTGTCGCCAAGCAGGTTTTCTTTCTCCATACCGGATCTAATTCCGCTCTGTGAGTTGGAGGGAGGGAGGGCGAAATCCTCTGCAGATTATTCTATTCCATGGCTCCCCTAACGTGGTTTTAAATACTACGGTTCTCGCTGTGTATTAAGTAGGTCCACTCTCTCTAGTCATGACCTAGGGACGATGGTTGCGCTGTCCTATCGGACGACCCGCGAGCTAGCCTGCCTTGTACGTTCTTCCGCATCGTGACACATACAAACCACGGTTTCATGGTAAGAAATAAATACCAGCTATCGTCTACTCCCACTGCCGGCCGCTAGGGATGTGACGGAGATATAACTGTGCTACCGGGCATCGACATCACATACCCGGCCAGCTACGCTAGAATGACCAGCCCAAAGTCAGGTTATTCATAGGAACCAGTCGACGGAAATTGACCGGCGTTCGGCTCGAGTCCCATTGCAAATATATGCCATGACATACAATGCTAAGCTTAGGTAGAATAGGGGTATATATACCAACCCAGGCGTCTGTGGGTTATAGACAATGGACTCGATGTCGGGCCGCCTCCTCAGAATTGAACTCCAACAGGGTCCAAAACCCACAGTACCCTAGGTCTACTATATGCTCTAGTTCTTAGTCCATCGTCCTCTTGCAGGACCTGCCAGGACCGTGAGCTTTACCTAGAATGGGTTCCTTATATCGAACCTCATCGTCTGATCTCACGTCCAGGGGGCTCCGCAACATATCTCGAGCTCGTACACGCATCGAACCGTCTCCCTAGACATCGGATAGACCATCATCTGCTCAACTAGAGCCTCGAGGGCAGGGCAAGCTCTACGGTCGATATCGTCTGAATGATACGGAGCTGTTGGATCCAGTGGAAGAATCGAGAGGTCCTCCTCCACAAACATTGAACCGTGCCCTGGTCTTTGGCGTGGGCTCTTCCCCTGTTGCCCCCTACCAAAACCACCGCGGGCGCCCGCACAGCACCGGGACAAAACAACCGCCAACGTCAAGAAAACCAGTATCGACTACCTGCCGCAAGGGGATGTGGAAAGAGGCGCCGCCCCGGGCACCGGCATATATCTCATAACTACATTTTGACTCCTACCCACACGCAGACTTAGACTCCGGCCGGCACCAGCCTATCGTGCGCGTCTCAGAACACACGAGCAGAGACCCCACAATGTCGTGAAGGTCGTGGCCGAGACAGTCAAGCTAAGTAGGGGCAGTCCAGGTCAAGACCCTCTTGGGTCATACACACACCGTTGAACCCGCAGCATGTCTGTACGTAGTTTATGGAATCATCTCACACCCCCTGGCGAGCTAGGTAGTCCACGGCCACTGGAACTCGCCCGATGGAGAATATTATGCCGGCGATCCGTTCCCCTTCGACCCCTGGGACAGGTTAGCAAACTGGAGTCCTCGTTTAGGCCAGCGCAGAGGCAGTTTGCCAATTTAGGATACCACAGTGAAGTACTTACTGCGTAGAGGTGAGTGTATTACGTACCCTAAGGACCGGCCGTAGCGTGGGGAAAAGCACTTTGTCTCTCAGGGAGATGGAGATGCCTCAGCATAACGGGAAACTGGGGAACCCTTGCTCGTATCAGAAAATTGGCATATTCTGCCCTCTTTGATAGCTGGCTGCCAAGGCACAAGGTTCACATAGGATCTAGGTTGGACTATCTGCGTACAACTACGACTTCTAGATGAATACCAATAATCTTAAACGTGCCATGCATGGTTGATACTACCCGTCTTCTCAAAGAGACCCCGATATGGCCGTTCTGATATTAGACTCTTACTGCAACGACATGTCCTAGCTCCTATTCAAGCACCAGTTAGCCAACTCCCATTTTGGCTAAGTCCGGCATTGTTCACCGCTTCAAGTGAGACCCAGCGCTTTCGTGCGCTCTGAGCACAGAGAGTATCGGCTGTATCCGTAACCTGGATACGTTGGTCCCTCGAAAAGAAAGGTACGGACTAAAGGTTCTTTCCATAAAGTCCACAGAAAGCCCGTCAAGAAGCCTTTTTAAGCCTGGTCAAGGGCCGTTGGGTTGAAGAAGACGTTATTGTTGTTGTCGGTGACCATAATAACGAGACGCTCAGAATAGAGGCCTCCGGGCGATCACCGGCCGGTCTTCCGCTTTCGTCCTTGGCAGATATTCTGATGGGGTCGATAGGGTAAGATACGAAATAATTTTTAGCTTTGATACGTCGACAATACGAGGCAGTATATCGAGGTTTCTCAGGATTTAAACATATATTTTCTCCGAACGGTGAGCAGGTATTTTTGGTATTAGGATGCGATTTTTATGCTTGCATGCAGCTTTGTAAGCCATTTCCAAGCCGCAACAATGCTGTCTTGAAGCTACGAAGAATCTCTGCATTCAGATTTTTCAAATCTCGACACTTGGTCCCTTCCCTTTCAGTAGTGAGCCGAGGTTGAGTTCCACATATTTGCCCTCACCACTGTCATTCTCGGCCTGCGGCGGTAAAAGGGCTTTCAGTCGTGCTTCGACTCGACTCCCTTCGTCGAGACCCATATCAATGCCAGCCTCGAGCTCGCCCTCTGTCATGTACTTATCGTAGGATTGGACTTGTTTCACCCAACTAAGCAGCTGCTGAATGTTGCAGTCGGATGTAAGGACCAAGGAATGGGTTTGATAGTCTGTTGGCACATTCACGAGTGGCATCAGGCTGCTCTTTAGTCTTCTGAGTTTTGGTCTGGCGCTGCTCGCTATTTCTGCGGCCGCAGATTTCTGCCTGCGCAGAAGATAGGCGCGGGGATCCCCGGATGGTAGTGTGGTCTTGATTGGTTCCTTGTCCTGTGTAGAAGGTTGCGCGTTCAACTGAACGTTGGTGGAGTGTAGTTGGCTAAACGGCTTCCGTAGTTCATTATGTTGGTTGTTAACTGCAGAGATACCACCCTGTAGGAGCTGCTGACTGAGATGCGCCCTTGCTGACGAAAATGCCTTTTCAATTTCATAGCTGGGACCGGAACCTCGATTGGTAAGACTGTAATTTGACCCTAAGCTGATCCCATATTGACGCCGCGGTCGAGAATTATCTGCAATTCCCCTTTTCTTGTTGACTGTGATCTTCGTCTGTCTGAAACCGTCTGAGGCATCGTTGTGTTCTGAGCTGTACTGTTGTGCTCCTAAGCTAGAGGGCCTGTGAATCGAGGAGGGTGGTCTCCAAGGCGGCTGCGGGCGACGTTGACGAGGGATCCTATTGGGACGGGTGAGTGTGTTACCAAGCCCTTTCAGTAGTGGAAATCCGGCAGGGCTGGACATCGGGCTCCTATACGGACCACCAGGCACATCATTTACCTCCTGACGTCTACTCTTGGCTAGGGTCAAGCGCTGGCTGGGTGGAAGGTCGAGATCCCCAGGAGGAGCTCCAAGATGTCGAAGGAGAGGCGGTTCTGGTGTTAGGGGTGGCTGGAAAGTCTCATTTGACGACAATGGTGCTTGCTCTGGAAGATCTAACGAGCCTGGCTCTTGAGGATGCGCCGGTGCATTCATCTTTGCAATGGGCCATGGATTAAGCCCCTGCATAAACACTGCGGTTGCGTCCTGGGGCTCTTCTAGAGAATCCAATGACATGGCCTGCCTGGCTCTCTTTCTTCGATGGCTGTCTTCAATGTGTTCGTTGAGATCTGCCGACATATCCGCATTCCACTGTGACGGAACTATACCAGTAGTCGTATATCTATCACGGGTCGGCTCTGGCGATGTCTCATTATCCCTCGAATTAATGAGCTGCGAATTGATCGGTGTGAAACCAGTCGTGGCTATCGTGCCGCGATGTGGGCTCTTGGGTAAGGGGTGACGGCCTCGGTATATGCGAGTAAAAGGAGCGTGCTGATTGTCAACCGCATGAGGTGCCTCCGACGAGTCTCCATCATTCTCCGTATTAGAGAAGATCAGGGTAGGAGAATGGTGTGAATGGGCTTCGGCATTAGGGCTGGGTATAGAAGTAGTTCCGCCTTCGACAACCGCTTCTCCACGCGATTCAACTCGGGGTTGTGCTGGATTCTGAAGAGCTGACCGCCTAGTCTCACTAGACTTGTATACTTCCTTGCATAGACCTTCAAACCCATCAAGGAGAAACTGCTCGTCAGTGAACAGGACATCGTCCTTACATGGTTCAATATTCACATCATAGCTACCGATGGGACAAACGATATTGAGACGAATGAAATGGCCTCTACATCGTTCTAATTGGAGATCATCTTGCTTAGTCTCAAGGGCCTTCACGTATATGTCCAGTATCTTCTTCATCGTGCCTCGTTTGGCGGAGACAGGCCGACCATCGACGGAGAAGAAACGGTGTTTTGAGACTCTACAAGGATTGGCATCCGGATCCATGATATACGCCTCGAACGTGTAGCTGTTTGTCCTAGAGGCCGACTGATCATCGTCTGATGCCCTGGCCTCGGGCCATGGTCCATTTACCGGGAAGATCTTCTCGAACCCACAGGCAGAAACATCTTTGCCAAATATTTGAAGCACCGCTTCCCGAGCCTCGGCATTCATCTTTGGCGAATACGACCAATTCTGCTTAGGGTTCTGGAGCACCTTCAAAGCCAGATTGAGAGTAGGCCTTGCCATGGCGTAAGACTGGAGCAAGTCCCGGATCTTGTCCAATGTCTTGGTTGATTCCTTGGTTGCGACCTGCTCACGCACTGGTAACCGGCCAAACAGCTCGGTGATTCGCACAGTTGTTCCAATGGGTGCAGATGTTTTCTGGTGCTGAGCTACACCTCCAATATCACGGACAAGGTGGACCGTGGCTCCAGCGGGATCGTCTGCAGTCTTGGTAATGATGGTCACTTTGGCCAGAGTGTTTGCAGCGGCCAACGCTTCACCGCGGAAGCCCAGTGTCTTGCTGACATGTGTTCTCAGTTCCTCAAAACTCCGAAGCTTGCTGGTGTGGCCGCGTCTGCCAAGTGAATCATAGTCATCAGGGTGGATACCGACTCCATTGTCTCGGACTTCAATCGTGCTGACGGTATTAGCTGAAACTAGAACTTCTACTGAGGTAGCCTTGGAATCTATTGCATTGTCTAGAAGCTCCTTCACTAACGTAACTGGTGTGGTGATGAGTAGAGGAGATCCCAAGAGCCTGGTTGTTGAGTCTGGGAGACGTGATATCGTAGACATTTTAGACCCAACGAGACAACTAACCTGGGTCAGGAGTGGCGGAAACACCAGGAGATATGCGGGAAAGACGTCTGCGACGAGCTTGTCACCTCAATAACAAACTCTGCAGTCGGTCGAAGGATATGAATAAGATATAATTATACAGGGTACGACTCTTAATAGGGATACCAGTCGTCCAAGACGGTATGAAGAGGAAAGGTGGAAGAAGTAAGAAAATCCATGACCACCGGCGCTGAGTGCCTGGTTCTAGGAAGGAAGACCATCTCGCTGCCTATTTGGGTCATGATGTAAGAACTAGAAAGAAGATGCAGCTGTGCCGTAGCTCTTTCCCTTCGATGTCGTGGACGACTGGTATTGGGAAGGAAGTAAGCTGCCGGGTTGAAGTTTGAAGCTAAAAGGGGGGTTAAGTTAGAGCTAGTAGATGGAACCACCACAGCTGGAAACAGCTGGCGTCGAGCCGCAGGTCAACTACCTCCCTCCTCTATAGATACTTACCCCTATGGGTCAGGGGACTGGGGCTTCTGACCACCTGCAGCAGCTCCGGCTCCTCCAGTTCAACATCCCTGCCCCACCAACGTCATGCCCCTCCCGCGGTAGCAGCAACGGCGGCATCCCTCCATTGTGCCATCCCACCTCGTTTGCTCCAGCTGAAAGCCAAAAGACAGAACAGACAGACACTCCAGAACATAAGATCCGGCCAGCAGCAGACTTTCATTTTGCATTCCCCCTCCACCCAGAAAACTCAACACCAGTCGAATCCCCTCCCAAAGCAGCAGTCAGCAGGAGCAGCTATGGCGGCCACGACGACTATCAAGGGCCCGACGCCGGAGCAGCACGACGGCAGCGGCCTGCGCATCGGCATCGTGCACGCGCGGTGGAACAGCAACATCATCGCGCCGCTGCTGAAGGGGACCGTGGACAAGCTGCTGGCGTGCGGCGTCAAGGAGTCCAACATCGTCGTGCAGTCGGTGCCGGGGTCGTGGGAGCTCCCTATCGCCGTGCAGAGGTGGGCGAAACTTTCTTTATAGCTGGCAGTAGGCCTGAATACCTTCCGACTTGCTTCTTTCTATCTTACCTTACCCTTGGCTACATACGTTCACCTCCCCTCCTACGTATTATATCCCCAGACAGTCAACCCAAGGAGCGGCTAACAACCCCACGCCCCGCATCAGACTCTACGCAGCCTCCCGAATCCAACAGTCGACAGCAGGCACAGCCTCAGCGGGCGACCTGCTGGGCGGATCGACAACCGACCTAACCTCCCTTTCCACTTCTTCCTCCGCGTCCTCCAACCAGCCCTTCGACGCCATCGTCGCCATCGGCGTGCTGATCAAGGGCGAGACGATGCACTTCGAGTACATCGCGGATGCCGTGTCGCAGGGCCTCATGCGCGTGGGGCTCGACCTCTGCGTGCCCGTGGTCTTCGGCGTCCTGACCGTGCTCAACGACGACCAGGCCCGCGCCCGCGCGGGGCTCGGGGGCGAGGGCTCCCACAACCATGGCGAGGACTGGGGCCTTGCCGCCGTTGAGCTCGGCGTCAAGCACGCCGCCTGGGCCCGGGGCAAGATTGAATGAGTGGGCAAGTACAGTTAGCATGGGTGGTGAGAGGGGAGTGCGGATGAGGGAAAGGAATGAAAGAAGCAAGTGAAAAGGAAAAGTTTTGGAGTGCGAACTGCGCAACGACGATTGGCTTGGATATCAAGAACATTTAGATACCAGAAAGAAAAGACGTAAGTATGGCCCAACTTGAGTCTTGGATAAAATACGAACAAGCACAGATGGGATACGTATGGCAGCAGAGCATGTTATACACCGCAGGGCAGATCCAGAAGACACTGCTGAGGCATGCTGAATCTGAAACAAGCCCATAGCTTTATCGTCAAAGCAAATTTGCCCAACGTGCTTTTAGACTTCGTTTCGTCATCACACCTCTTGCTATCGGCTCTACTCGCATAGACTTAGGTAGGTAAAACTGCCGTCCAACGCCGGTTTCAAAGGTATTAGATTACTGGTATGGTAGACCCCGTCTATCTATCGAGGCTTCATCCTCCCGCCACCATGGGTCCGGACAACGGCTGAAACGCCTCCTCTTCTCACCTCATCTCTATGCTCGCGCAGGTAGTTAAGACTGTCTCCTGAAAAGGATAAGATGTGTGCTCTCCCCTCCTGCCTCGAGCTTCGAAATAAGCCTGATCTTCTGCTCAGTGGTGGATTATATTCAGAGGGAGACCCCATTCTCCAGATTGTCGTCTAACCAAGAAAAAAGATATTAACGGCCGGCGCCCCCCTAAATAACAATGCAGTGTCGCTCTCGCTGCGTCGCCTGATTTCATGCCGATACCCCCCCCGGAGTTTCTCTAAACCGATAAGACAATTGATTGATTGGTATTACCTGTGGAATGCAAATGTGACCCGCCTAGTTGATGAGCGCCCCGATTTCGTCTCCGAAATTCTTTTTTGACCGCCACAGGCTCTTCTTCTTCTCTCGCTTGGCTTTCATTGCCTCCCATCCCTCCTCGTCATCATCGTCGTCTTCTTTATTTGACACCGGTATTGCCCGAACCTCCGTACGGAGCTTTGAAGTCATGGTAGGAAGCGCACCCGACATCGTCGACGTACGGCCACCCTGGTCAGCCTGCATGACGCTCGAGACTGGCCGGTAACGTCCGGGCAAACCGATGTTGCTGCGCTCCGAAGGAGCGATCGACGGTGCGTAGCCGGTTCCCGGGACGCGTATTGACGGCGCAAGCCCTTGCTGAGGGGCCTGCTGCATCCAAGAAGCCGAGCTTGGTTGGACCATGCTCATCGTGCGCATCTCGTTCTCTCCTCTTGGGGGTGCTAGACTCATTCCGTTGCCCATGCCGTTAGACATAGAGTCTTGAAGGAATGGGTTCCGCTGTATATCGGGGAGGGACCCTACAGATGGGGTGTGCAGATGCCCTTGAGGGCGCATTTGTCCTTGCACTGGTGCCTGCCCTTGGCCCTGGGTGGCCATCAACTGCATGAACTGCATTTGCATTTGCATGAACTGAGTCATCTGCTGCGTCATCTGCATTTGTGCCTGATCACCCGGAGTCATCGTGGGAGCCTGCACCTGCGGCACGTTCATTGGATACATCATCTGCGGAGGAATTCCGGCCACAGGATCGAAGCCTCCATTCATTTGAAAGCTGGGCGCCATGGCTGCCGGGCTGCCGCGTCTCAGAGCCCTCGAACGTTCCTCGCTGGCAATGACGCCCACTAGACCGCCTGTAGGCAGTGGTGGATTCTGGTTCGCAGCGGGCGCGCCTCCTCCAAGGGCAAAAGGCTCTCGGGGAGGCCTGTTGATGAGGCCTGCTCCAAGATACGGATCCTGAGGTAGCTTCCTGGCAAAGGGCGGCAGGTGCCCACCACTGCCGCCATTCACGACACTGCCTTCGCCACTAACAGAGCCTGGGCCAGCTACGTGTGGAGGCGGCGCCATCGAGCCTCTGAGATTAGGATTCGACGGCACCGTGGTAAGCCGCGTGGGGGGGCGAGCTTTATTAGGGAACCCGTGTGCTTGAAGAATGGCAAGTGGAACATCTTCGTCCGACGAAGCATCCGAAGGCGGCGATGTTGATCTACTCTTCTCGATACCGTCATTCAGAGTTAGATTCGGGGTGCTCATCGAGATTGACAGAGAGGGTTGTGCTGGCGCAGGATTCGAGGTGGACTCTCCGGTAACCTTCATCATCTGCTGCCGATAGACTGTCATGTGTGCCTCTTGCTTTTGGCGCTGTTTTGCAAGTTTTCGCGTCTTCTCCGCCTCGTCCTCCTCGTCATCATCATAATTCACCCCGTCGTCCTCACTATCGGACCCTTCCTTCTTAGCGCCATCCATCCTCTCCTGCCTGACCTTCTCGGCGCGATACTGCTCAAATTGCTCTCTAGTCATAACTTTTGTCTGCGGATCGGTCTTGGAGCGCATTCCAAAGTTGGGGACGAACTTTTCACGGCGGGCTGACGAGTTTGCAAACATGTTTTCGTCATCCTCATAGGTCTCGGTCAACGTGCGCCTGAATCTTGAAGGTCCCTCATGGCTCTTATGATACCTGCTGGTCGCATCACCGGTAACAGCTGCACTGCTGTTTAAGAAGTGAGTAGCTGCCAGAGAGTCTCTTAGTAGCGTTGTGTCCTCATCGTCGTAGGATTGGCGGCGGTCCGACGGACCAGCATTATGCTGAGGGACCGGTGGCGGCGCAGCACGGTGAGTCCTGGGTGGGGAATGAGCCCGTCCCGAATCCAACAACCCATCATGCGAAGTCTGACTATTCCAAGAATGCTGCGGTGGTTCAACCCGAGCAGAGGCATCCAGTTTCAGAGGTGAGGGTTGGACGGCTCGGTTAGCTGTAAGATTACGTTCCTTCAAAGTCGCTACACTCGATCGCTTGTCAAATTTCGAAAGCATGCTGCTCAACTCGCCGCCGAGATCCATCATGAAATTCCCGTCATCAACCCGCGGCGGTGTTTCCGTGCTAACAGTAGACGTGGTGGGGGCACGGGAGCGGCCGCCTGGTGTCGCAGGGTCCTTCGAGAGCGGTTCTGGCATGGCCGGAACTGGCTCATCGGGAGGTATCGATGGCAGCGAATTCTTCTTATTCCCGAAAGAGAATGTACGGCCCGCTTGCCGCAGGAAGCCACTAGAGGACTTAGGAACTGGCGGGATGTCCTCCAACGCTACGGGCTTTCGATGGACGGTTTTCACATCATCATTCTGCGGTGGGTAAGGGGGATAATCCGTGGATGAAGGGGCGGTGGAGGCGGCGCTGTGACGAGACGAGTTGTCTGATGTCGTCTTGGTAGTATTGGAACTGGCACTGCTACTAGATTGTGGTCAGCAAATTATACAAGCCAACCAGAGGAAGTCCAGCGCGAAAGGGCGCCATGCGAGACAATGAAGCCCTAAATTCGTCAAAATGGA
The DNA here is from genome assembly GCA_004154915.1 of Monosporascus ibericus. NCBI lineage: Eukaryota > Fungi > Ascomycota > Sordariomycetes > Xylariales > Monosporascus > Monosporascus ibericus. The sequence goes on along the minus strand of QJNU01000833.1, from coordinate 16,168 downwards.
GCTCCGGGAGCTCGCTCATGGGGATTGCCCAAGCACGGTTCAGACAAAATGGGATTACTCGCGGACTGAAATTTATGGGGCGGCATCAAATGGTATCGAGGTTAGACTGGGGACGGACTGAGACAAAGGAGAGGCGATCTGCACATACCGATTATTTGTCATCCCAGCGAAAAGGTTGTCCTCCACTGCAAAATCAGAAGTGCTGGTCTTCGGTCTATGAGCCGACACTCTGGGCATCCTAGCTCCGCCGTCAAAGGACTTGACAGGGCCCTCGGAACGGTCGAGGACTCGGAAAGAAGGCCCTGCTATGGCTCCATTTGGATCTTCTGCTGTCGCGGTAGATTTCCGCCGGAAGTTGACTGGGAATCTGGGCATATAGACCGATTAAAGATATACGAGTGTAAGATTATTGACAACCCATATAAGCCAGTCCTTTCCGTGGCGTGCGGATCGTCGAACTGTATACAGTCTCCGAAGTGGAAGTTCCCAAACTCTATGTTAGACAGCTGGGACGATCCTGATGCTCACGAGGACGGGTTGTTAGTCAAGTAGGGCTACCGGAGTTTGCCCTGTCAAGTCTCGGAACGTGACGCGAACGGTCGGACTGCTGCATGAGAGGGTTAACAAAATTCTGTACATGTAATCGCCTGTTGCTTGACCTGGGCGTAGTAGATGGCCACAAGAAGCCTGTCCCCCAGCTGTTGGACGACGACATGCTCCCCTTAATTGGGCTAACAAACTCAAAGACAACGTAGGATGCAATGCTTCCCAGAAGTTTGGAGAATTTAGAGCCGCATGCAGGTTGGGGTTGCAGTAGCTAAGGTCTGAAGGTTAAAAGCAAAAAGGTTCCGTCACTTACGTCAAGTGCAATTAAGCCGAGTTGTGCCTCCTTAGCGGAAGATGACCTCGGTATATTAGTATATAGAGTGGTGATGATAAACCCTAATTAACAAGGTTGACAAGAAAATACGAAACAGAATGGTCAAGTAATGATCGCTCGTATATGGGAACGGATAGAATCTCGTAGACCAAATGGAAACGAAGTAGGAGAAATTTCGAGTTCAGGAGGGCTCGGAAATTGTTAGGAGCCTTGGCCCAGAGCGGGAAAGATCGAGACCCAGTGAGTGTTAGTGTAGTTGTAGAAGTATCGGACGGTAAGACGTGACAGGGGCTTGCTTGTCACGTTAGGATATGATGCGTATGCGGAACGTGAACGAAAATGAAATAAAAATTATTAAAGACAGATTCAATGAGAGGATAGATCCTATGAAATGGCGGATCAGAGATGACTCCTAGCCATGCACCTGAGAGGAATGCTCGAACGATGTTACGGTGTTGGCGGAGGGGCGAGGGTGAGGAGGGTGAGGAGCGAGTAAGTGAGTTAGCCAGGAGTTGAGAAAAGCGAGAAAATTTTCGATGGAAATAATAAGTGAGATGGAGATGGTATGGTTTCTTCGATTAACCTATTCGATGACGGAAAGCGACAAGGGCAAGAAACAGTGCAGTATGGAGAGACTGGAGTTCAACCGTGGAGAATTTTCATGCTCTACTTTAGAGGCGGTAGTTCTAGGGGCCTACTACGTACGTACATAAATACATACATACATACATACATACATGCATCCATCTACCGCCTAGTCTAGTACTCTTGTACGCGTACTGTCGGTAGCATGGAGTGCCAAGCCTACTTACTGGGCTATCTTGGGCGACATACGGTCTGGTTGGCAGAGGGAGTATTCTACTTTTTTGGTCTCGCCCGTCGCCCACGCCCAAACCACCTGCAGGCAGGGCCAGGGGGGTTGCTCAGTCGGCTGGTTGTCTAGCCTCTGTACGAAGGTACGAGAATTCTTGTCAAGCAATACACCCGACCCCTTGTTTTATTGTGGAAGGAGCCCGGTATTTATGAAGCTCGTGGGCTGATTATCACCTGTTGCTTCTTGTATTAACCTATCTAGCTTCTAAGCAATTAGCTAGGAAACCAGGTAAGAGGATACAGAATTTGGCGGAAACAGATCTCTGAGAGCTACACGACCTCCTACAATAAAACAAATGGCTGACTGTACTGATATGTACATTAGAATCCCGGTCATACACAGGAGGCTGGGTCGTTAGTCTACTCTATTTTTATTCGATTTTATTAGGTGGGTGGAGTGGCCCACTTCAGATACCTAGTCAGATCCAGCTTAGTTGGGTACCTGTTGTTGTACGATTAGTGACAAACGATCACTAAGTTACAGTAGAAAAGAATAATTCAATTGGATATGATCGCCGCAGCAACAAGGAATCCCGCCATTGGCTTCCCATTTGGGAAGGAACGGGAGCAATGAGAAAGAAACAAGGCCTGGGTGTGTTACGCAAAGCCTGGCTGGGACAGACGGGGTTGCAATGTTATGAGGCCGGCCCGTTCCATGTTTTTAACGACAGCATTTATCAGTTTTGGGCTGTTGAGCCTGTGAGGACAACAACAAGTTGCTGCACCGCGCATACTTGATTGGATTGCGTAGGGTCAGCAAATCATTGGCGAGGAGATGGGAGAAGATTTCGTTGTTGGTACGAGCGTGTATCAGTAGATGTGGGCCATGTCGACATCGATCTCTTTCCCCCAGGGATGCTTCCGACGCTTCGGTTTTCAACAAAAAAAAAGAGCTGCCTACTCACCTACTGTGGCCAGTCAACCCAGCCTCTCGAAAGCCACGCTGCCGGTCTCATTCGTTACGGATTGCGAAGTGTCCTTCATACGAATCCACGAAAGCAGCTGACCAGCAGGGAGACAATAATTCGGGTGACAATGGCTTGATGGTGGCGCCGGCGCGGCCATGCAAGTTCTCCTGCCCAGCCGCCGTAGACGCAACCAACCTTGATTGGAATTGTGTACTCAGTTCCCATGCTGCCAACGTGCGTCTGGTCTTCTTCAGCCCCCATAAAAGGAATGGTCTACCTACGGATTTCCATCATTTCGATCACGGTTGGATGGGAACTGCGTACTGATCTTGTCGATTGCACGTCAGGGGACGTCTGCCAATGCGGCGAATTTCCTACTTAGGTCTACTTGGTGAAGTACGCGTCAACCGGTTGAATCGTCGCCTGAGACGACACGAGGCGCCTTACTAGCTAGCTTAACGTCGATCAAAGCCCGACAACAGGTTCGCTATCCTCGTTCGATGATGATCTTGAGGCTTTTAGGACCTCGGTACTGCATATTTCGAGCATGGATGGATGACATGCTGGCTGCTATAAAATGGGGCGCACTTCCACCACCTTTTCTGTCTCACAAGCTCTCAGGGCCGTCCTTGATCATTCCCGGATGCAGACCCACCGCAGTTTTCAAGATGACGCCTCACCATGTCAATATTTCTCTTCATAATAAAGCTTTTGGCTATTATGTCAAGAATTATAGGCGGAAAAATAGGTCGTTCCTGGGCTGATGTCCATCGGAGATTTCCACGTACCTCACTTCATCTGGACCCAATTCACCATGGTTCCTTAAGCGGTTAGATGCATGTCAGAAAACTTGCACTCATACGGATTTGACTACAGGCGTTGTCCTACCAACTGGACAGAGTCTTGGTACTGACTATTCTCAAATACTGATGCAAATAAAAGGCTGTTTGTCTTGATGTTGTAGCTGCCCTCCTGTCAACACTCTTACATCTTGGCGACTCTTCGGATCACATCTCGAACAATATCTCATTGTCAGTAATACAATTTTCATGCAGCTATACGCGCGGCGTTCTCGGGTTAGGTGGATTACGCAAGTTCCTGAGAAAGGGTCAGCAGATCGTTCCTCGACATCGTCTAGTGTCCGATGCAACTCTGCCGGAACTGAGATCGATCGCTGCAATTACGCTTCCGAAGTCGAACCTTCTTTCAATGCAGTACATACATTCTTCGCTGTTCCACGCATTGGAGTTATCCAACTGTCCATTAACACGATCTTGTTCCAACCACCGTCAACTAATAAAACCACCTTTGCAAATCGCAATCCCGGAAATTCTCAAGCAGCCCAGGTTTCTTCGTCGTTTACATACGAGGTCCACAACTCTTTTCTTTACAAACGGCTCCAAAACAATCAGCACACGCAAGCGTGCACGTGTGTTTTTAAGCAGTCCTCAGGCGCTCCTGGGGAAGCCGCCACTATTCCCGATATCGTTAGATGAGCCGCCCGCTGCTGGCTTTAACCCCATATAACATAGTCCTTAAGACGGTACCTGGCATAGGGAATTGTGGATCGTTCTCTCCCTCGTCTCGTATTCGAGGGCGTCTAGTTCGTACAAAACATCCATTACTCACAGTCTTCTGACTTCTGATAATCTGACACATACTTGTATGCGCTGGGGCCCGATAACATGCACAATAATAGAACAGCTGCATGGTTACGGACTTTTCGGGGCCGATGATCAATAACTCAGGGGTAACCCCCCGAAATTGAAATCTTGGCCTGGCTGCGGCGCATTGAAACCGCCTAGTTAGTCCATTCGATAGCGCAACACTGCCAGCAACAATCTTACGAACGACTTTATGACGAGTCAGTAAACAAAATCGTCCTCCAAAGGAGCTTGCAGAACGGCTTACTATGCCAGTTCTAGCACAGATGTAGCTCCATTATTCCATAGGAGGAAATTTGCCGTTTAGACCTCATCAAGCAACATACAGATGAGCCGGTCGGAGCAACATTGGAACGGCGAGTTTAGGTGAGGGCGGCGTAGCAAAAGAGGTAACGACTTGCCTATCTGTCCATCCCGCTCCCTCGGTTCTCGTCCTAGCTCTATCCCTTCGGACTAAGTTACCGATCTATAAAGTAAAAGCGATCCAATCCCGGCTACCTGTCCAGTCGGGTCACCCACACCACCTTGCTGGGCGGCCGAATCTCACACTGCTGTTAGGTCGCGCCTACGTTATCTTTATATCTTTGCCATCTTATTTCATTGCCCAATATCATTAATGAACGAATTTTTTACTGTAGTTAGCTCGTGTTTATGCTTCCCATGATTCCGATCCCATAAGGCCGTCCCCCTCCTTCCGTGACTTCCGTCCCTCTAACGCCCCGCGGCGCGTTGGCGCGCGCGTGCGGAGCATCCATGCATGCAACCTCCAGCAGCGTGTTACAGAAATATTGCGGGAGTCGATCTGTATTTCGTTGCAACGTCGCGGCAACTTCTGTACGTATATATCTACTGCCGCCGGCGCTGCCAACTTTTTCCTGAAACACCGCCGCACCAGCCAGCAGCGAATGCGGCGGGACTAGCAACGTCCGAGTTACCATTGCAATCGTTCCTTGTAGGAGTTGCTAAGAGTAGATATTAAAGTCCTTTCCTGTCGTCGACACTCGTGTGAAGTTTTAGACAGAGTTTCCACTCTGGAGGAAGGGGTCGTCGCTTTGAAATTGTGTATCGTACGTCTTTGAACGGGACTAGAAGGGTGGCACTTCGCTTCAGACAGCGGGTAGTAGTTGCATGAATATCTGGCTGAACCACAACGAGCTCACCGTCTTTCCGAAGGCGCCAGAACGAGTCGTAATGCTATGAGAAGGCAGAGCAGATGTCGCCCATGGAGGCGCCGTCTCATCGAGTGAAGAGGTTTCCCGAAAGGCTGGATTTAGGAAAACATGTCCCATCGAGGCGGCTGCGGAAACACGATGTTGAGTGGAATCGTTAGGATACAGGAGCTACAAGCACTTGTATAGAGCGATACGGCTTAGCCACGTCCCGGTCCGGATCTCCAGGCCATGGTGGTCGAGCTATGTTGAGTTACCATCCTCAGTTAGGGTCCGTGACTCACAAAAGAGCTACCGTTCGATACCTAGGCGATCAACCTCTCACGCTGGGGCTTCACGTGGACTATTGCATTAGGGGTTCAGTGGTCGTCTCGATGCTCCGGCCAGCTGAGCTCGGTAGACCCCTAAACCAGAAGACTCTCTGTTCTGATCCGTCGACTTTCAATATCACATTCTGATACGCTCTGAGGAACCACCCTTCAGGTTCTTGCAATTCTAATACCATGGCGCCAGAGTTGGTGTTGATGCCTTGTCGAGGTAAAGGGATAGTTTAAAACCAACAGTGCCGCAGAGTCCAGACACCGTTGACAAGGTGCTCCGTACCTAATACTTGTGTGTTGTCCCGTCGTCTCAAACGGATATATATATTCAGAAATACGAGAAGGTCCATCGGACTGGCCCCGGGAAATATGGATTACCTTCCAAAAAGATTAGTGACAACAGATTTTTCTGAAATCCGTGTTACGTAACTTCAAGGGGTTATTCTCTACTCTTACCTGGTAGCGACGAGGTGAGGGCTAAGTTCCCTGTCACATTGCAATGACAGGGGCATCGGTGCTCTGAGACCCTGTTTAGCCAAGGATTGGTCAATGAATGCCAAAACTCTCAAGGCTCTGCGTTAGTGCAACCAAATCATCGGTCGACTATGTTCAACGGCATATTTATTTTAAGAAGCTTACCATACTGAACCCTATTGACGCCGGAAACCCACATCTGGCTGCTGTTCTGTTCTGGCAATTGTGACTCAGGCCGAGGGGGCATCGTAACTTGGGACGGCCCAATTCTCGATCAGTTAGGGTGCCCGAAGACCACATGGAAGCAGCAATATGACAAAGCTTGATGGCAATACCTGCGTAACAATATTAGGGTTCATCATCAAGTGCAAGTGCAAGGACCAAGAACACCGCGCATGTTGCATCATCGCCGGCATTCAGGTTGAGTATGTCAAAGACAACCCCGCCTTAATCGACAGGACCGTTCTTGCCTCCTGCCCGAGTCTTAGCAACCGGTCTTGATAAGGACCCAGCTGGCATATGCATCGCGAATGACCAAACCCAGAGGACACCAACCAGGTGCGAACAGTGGCTGAGCTGGGAGTTGCGCTTTCCCCTTCCACGCGCCGACATAGCTCTCCGTGTCTGTACCCAGTGCTCAGAGAGGACAGTAACCCGGATACCGTCATGGCATAGGGAACATTTTACCATGTTCCATTCGCACTCGTGGGAGGCTCCCAGGGATTTGGAAGCTCTCAGATGCCTTCTCCATTTGAGGTCCATCCCGGCACCCGGAATAGCTTATAGGGCGCTTCTTCGCTGCTCGCTCCAGGGGCGTGTATTACGCCCTCTTCACACATCCATCGATGCTGGGTAACGCAAGGATGTGCTTACAACCGGGACTCTTCGCAATAATCATTCATACTCGCCGCTATGAGGACCTCGGCACAACGCAGCTCGAAAATATGCCAACTTTCCCTCCGCACTTGCCTATCCACAGCACTAACCTTCTATGAGGTTGAAAGGACTCTGTCCTCGCCAGAAACTTTGCTTCCTCGCATTTCTTGAAGACGTCATATCATCCACCACGGCTGGCGGCCTCACCCCGGTTCCGGAGGTCTCACCGTAGCTTTATAACCCTAGCCAGATTCGTGACGGGATATCCGAGATCGCCAATCCTCGAGAAACACGTCCGGATTCATTCATCGAGAGCGAGTCGCGTCGAATAATTTCCGTTCCGCGAGGTTATCGACTGTTGCCGTATTGACCGAAGTCATGCTGAGGCCCGACTCTACTATAGAAAGCTCTTATCGGAGGTGAATCACGATCTCGATAGCCACAGCATCTGGGGCATGCAATTGTCAACGAGTGAGAAAGGACGCCAGCCGATGGACTGCCAAGGCCAACTGAGAAGATCCCCAGTAGGAATTGTCCATTGGCTTATCCGCGTAGGGGAACAAAAGGGCAGTTTATCAATTTCCAGGGGAAGGTGATCTGTAGCCAGTTGATAATACAGCATACGATCTGCGCACGTCTAAAGTTTGCGCGCAGTAGCAGCCGAAACCGCCCAGGACCAAGTGTAGCAGCTTGATTGCTTCGTACCCATAACCCTCATTGGTGGGGCCAGGGGTAGACAGATAGGCGCCAGATCCATTGAACAGCCTACTTAATACCAGGAAGATGTTACTGCATATTGGCTGTCTCCTACATATGCAGTTTGAATATATGGGCCTGTGCAGGACCATATATCAATAACTCATCGCTATGGTATCAATACATGTCAGGGCGTGGAAACACCCTTTCGGAGGATTTGCAGTACTGGATGTGCTACCCACCAATCACGAAACGTATGCTACTATTAACATAGCGTATTCTATACATAGATTGTCGATCGGTGTGCGGGGATTGTTGATTGGAGGCTTCAGGGAACGTCAATCAGCGGCTCAAGAGACAGGAACTCAGAACACCTATAACTGCAGACAAATTTTACGTATCAGGGTGCACATGGTGTAAAGCGAATGTACTGTGATGATGGCCAAACTCGGGACGCTCAAGCCATGACCCCACCGTGGATAATGGAATCAATGGGCCGTTATACAGAAGCCCCTGACCTTTCGACCGCTCTCGCCCGCCAGCGTGCAGCGTGATCATGCATGCCGGCACAGGGATCATAATAGTAATTCTTTGCATTGGACATGTATCAATGTGAACTACTACGCAGCCCGTAGCTAATTCTTTATCAACCGGCTTGCAGCTGTTCGTTAGGGGACATTGACTCCATCTCCTCCGCTGGACTGACATTACGATTTCGTCCTTTTTGTGTTTATCTATCCCCCCCTGTAACTATAGATAACGTAGGTAAAAAGCTTTAGCACGTTTTGAAGGGTCTTCTACCGCTAGATGTAAGACGTCTAGTGGGTTTTAGCGCAGATTCACTTGCCGGGCTTGGAAACAGTTTCATCTGTTCGCATCCTATCGGGCAGTGCAGCTTGGCAGTCAAGGGCATCAGACGTCAAGGTCACATTAGACTAGTGACGTACAAATCTTCACTGCGAGATGTGAGCACATAGTAAGTTCTGTAGCATTGGTGCGACCCTCACTCCCTCGTAGTGAGCGTTCTCAAACTAGGTGCGATCGGCGTCTCAGCTTCAACTACCTCTCTGGTGGTTCTCATTTGCCACTATGCTGCTATCAAGAGCTCAAGAACCTATTGGCCGTGGGGGTCAATTATTTATGCAGTTAGCTGAAGCTTGCAGCATCCTTTAAATTTCTCGTCGCGAGATCGCGCTTGTCTTTCACTTAGCTTTATATTGTTCTGGAGCTAAGAGCAAAACGCTCCCCGACTAAAAGCTTCAGTGGCGTTCTAGCCTTGTGGTGATTTTTCAAGGCCAGTGGCCATCATGGCGTCATACGACAACAGTTACCACAATCACCAGAATGATCTCGGACTCTCCAGCTCCCCGCCGCGGGGGCGTAATCACTTTCATAAAGGCTCCTTCTTGCTCCTGCAAGATGATCCGCCGCCGCTAGTAGCAAGAGGCCAGGGAACTCTTGGGCAGTTGCTGAGGAGAAACCGCTCGCATGGCTCGCTTCACAGGTACGGCAGCACATGGCGAGGCGCCATGCCTCTGCCTCTGCCTCTGCCGCTTGACGACGAGGAGGCTGGCACACTTCACAACGCCTCCAACAGCGAATACGGCGACCAGAGGTCCCCCCGATCCCACTCGGAAGAACGAAGGCTGAGCCACGTCCTCCACGGCACGCCCATGCGCTCGATGCGTTTGATAGGAAATTCTAATCCCAGATACAACTGGGCGAAGTACTGGAAGACCGAAGAAGAGTTAGGCACTATGAAGAAACCGGTGCGGAGGTATTACGAGCGCACCAATTACTTGATCCAGCAGTATTTATACATTGATCGTCTGCTGGACAGTAGCTTGCCGCACGATCTCTTAAATGAGTACAATAACATGCCGCGGAGTTCCTTCAGAGGCGTCGAGGTGCCAGACACCATCTCAGAGGAGACTGGAAATGCGCTCCTTGCAAGGTCCGTGGATAGCGGGCTCGCAACGGGCAACGGGACCCCAGCGTCTCCCCTGAGCCCAGAGTATCAAGTTACGAATGACAACACGGCCGATGATGACGAACAAGCGAGACCCCAGAGCTCTAGCGCCACCAAGAAAGTCAAACGGACACCGAGGGACATATATCGAGCTACGGAGACGACGCCACTCTTCATCAACGGCGATGAGGAGGACGAGTACTGGGGTGACAACCCGAAGCCGGAAATTCCATGGCTGGAAGACGATGACGACCTGGACAGCAGTAGCCCCGTTGTAACGCTCGCGATTTACATCAATTTCGCCGCCAATGTGATTTTGCTCGCGGGAAAGATCGCTGTCGTCATATCGGTGCCGTCAATGTCCGTGCTGGCCAGTTTGGTGGACGCCGTGTTAGATTTCTTGTCCACGGTCATCGTGTGGACGACCACCTGGTTAATATCTCGGCAAGACCAGTACGCATATCCCGTCGGGAGGCGGAGACTCGAACCGCTAGGAGTCTTGGTGTTCTCGGTGATCATGATTACATCTTTCGTTCAAGTCGCCCTGGAGTCGATGCAGAGGTTGGCTTCTCCGAACCACGAGCTGATTCAGCTGTAAGTTTCACCCATCCAATCATTTGGTATACAGCTTCCGAAGCTTTAAGATTTTGGCTACGGTGCAAATTGAGACTTCGCTCTGCCTACTGCTCTAGAAAGCTCGGAGAATCCGCTGACTAACATACTTGCAGTGGAATATCAGCCGTCGGTATCATGGTTGGGACAGTAGTCATTAAAGGTCTATGTTGGTTATGGTGTCGATTGGTCAGGAACTCCAGCGTTCAAGCTTTGTAGGTCTTCTCAACTCTTCCATGTTACTTCTACAAGTCTGACGATGCTACAGAGCTGCCGATGCTTTGACGGATGTCATTTTCAACGTTGGCTCCATCCTATTTCCTATAGGTATTTTAGGTTCATCTCGCTAGCATACCGTCGTTGTTGCTAATACGTATAACAGTCGGGTTTTATGCCAAAATCTGGTGGCTAGATGCTTTAGGTGGTCTCTTGCTGTCGATTATCGTCATCTTCAACTGGTCACAGACGTCATTGGAGCACATCAAGAACCTAAGTGGCTTCTCCGCTACGGCGGATCAACGAAACATACGTACGTCGTCCCCTTTTTACCTGCTGTCCCTGTCTGCGTAAAACTGACAATGCCTTAGTGCTGTATCTCACCATGCGCTTCGCGAAGACGATCAAACAAATCCAGGGCCTGCAGGCGTACCACGCCGGCGACAAGCTCATCGTCGAGGTAGACATCGTCCTAGATGCTTCGACGACTTTGCGTGACTCCCACGACCTGAGCGAGAGCCTGAGCTACGTCTTGGAGTCGGTCCCTATCGTCGACAGGGCGTTTGTGCACACCGACTACGCGACATATAATCTACCCACCCATATGCGACAATAGTGTGGGGAGATGGACAGGACTGGATCTTGATGTGTGGTGTTAAGTGGGTGCTGGATATCTCAGGGTCGTGTGGCTATGCATCTGTGTCCGTAAATCAAGGGATGGGGAAATGGGCCGGTTGGCGTTGAAGCTTGCAGGGCTAGAGTGTGAAACTAAGTCTGCGGTAGACTTATGTATGGACCTGACTGGATACCTAGAATGCCGCCTGGCCGAGTTGGCCGAAGCGGTGCGAATTTCTATGGTTAGCTCTGCTGCAATGGGCACAACGCCCTGGGCTGATTTTCCTACGCATAGCGAGTACAAAGAGAAGGCATAAAGGACTGACTGTAAAACGACTCCTCGGAGTCCCTGCATCTCTAGGGGCATCTTCCCTATTTAAGGGATGATGTGATTATGACTATTTTCTGAAGGTCAAAGACAGCACGTTAACACCGTCAGTATGGTTTGTATCCAAAATCTAGCCGTTTTCTATTCCCAAACCGCTTATCTCCTTTTGAAGCAACTCTCAAGTAGGATGAAACAGAGCACTGCAGTGTCCATACCGAGACATTACCTACCGGGACCGCATGTTCCTCCTTAGCCGGCGTTTCTATTATCTTCATACAACTTACCTCGCTTCGACTACCTACGTCTTTTAAACGGAGTTCCCAGTCTTACCAGTCGTTGACATCCGCTTCCGGTTCGCGAATGACGACTGCGTAGAGGAAGGCGTCGCCCTGTGAGCCGGGGTGCGCGAAGAGCCGGACTGCGACGACGAGGGCTTAGTGGGCGTGCCCGCCGCCGCGACCGCAGACGACGACGACGACGCGCCGCTGGTCTGAGTGGCCGCCTTCGGCAGCGCCGAGGTCTTCCTGTTGGCGCGGGCGACGGAGGCAAGCTTGGCCCTCGTGGCCTCTGCCCCTTTTTCGAGTGTCTGGACCGTCTGCGATTGGTCCTTCTTGAAGGGTGACACCATGACGAGCATGAGCGTGCGGCTGCCCTGCGTGAGCGACTCCTTCAGGGCCTTGGTCAGCGCAGAGTCGTAGGGGACGCGCGTGCCGCTGCCGAGCGCCGTGATGACCAGGTTCAGGTTCATCAGGTCCGAGTTGATCGCCACGCCCTCGCGCATCTGCTTCCCGGTGGCTCCCGTCGCCGCCGCCCGCTCGGAACCCGCCAGGTCGACGAGGTTGAGGGTCCCCGTGGTAGTCTGCCCCACGCGCCGGTCGATCAGCGCCTCCCGTGTGATGCGGATGGTCAGCACCAGGTGCGAGCGCGACGATTGCTCATTCGCGCTAGTCGCTGCGACGGTGCGGTGCTGCGATGCCTGACGGAGCATATCCAGCGCCGTGGTCTGCGACGCCGTGGTCTCCCAGGTCGCCTGCTGCAGTCTCACAGTGACCTTTTTGCCGCCCCTGGGCTGCTGCAGGAGGTCGTAGACGGTGTCTTGGTAGATCTCCGTCACAGAGAGCTCGATCTTGTACCGGTAGCTCATCGCATCGTCCTCTGCGGTACGGAAGATCATATTGATCGCTCGAGGGATGATGCCGGGCGATTCGTCATCACCAAGCATCGTATGTGACTTCCCTGAACCGGTCTGCCCATAGGCGAAAATACAAACCTTTTTCCCTTCCACCGCCGATTGCGCAAGGTCGCTGGCCTCATCGAACACGACCTCGTTAGTGTCGTTCTGACCGAAGATTCTCTCGAAGTCGAAGGTCTTCACGTTCGCAACGTCGCCGGTGAGGCCCTTGCGAGTGGTCATGAGGTTGAGCTTACCCCAATGTTCGCTGAACTCTCCGCGCTCGGGCTGCCCGAAGTCCATGAGCTCATCCTCGGGCGTGTCACTAGGGGCCGGTCGGACTCTGGCCATGACGCGGATGCTACCTTTCATGTCCTGCACCTCATCGAACAGCCGGCGACGTCGCTCCTGCTCACGCTCGATTGTCTCCCTCAGTACCGCTTCGATGCCGTCACGAGCCTCTTGGGACTCCTGGAACTGATCTCTCCAGTTCGCGTTGCTGTCCTCGATCTCGCGAAGGGCAGCTTCGTAGTGTTGCGCGAGCATGTCCCGGTCCTCCACCACCTTCTCAATCCGGGCCTCGTAGATAGCCTTTCTTTCTTCGGCCTTGTCCGCGCGGGCTTTCTCCTTTTCGAGCCTCTCTTTCAGCTGCCGAAACTCTTCTTCCCTCCCAGCCGCGACGTCTGGGCCGGCGGACTCCCGTATCTTCTTGCAGTCTGCCACCTGAGCTCCCTGGCTCTCGACTTGGCGCTCGAGATCTGCAATCTTCGCTTCTAGCTGCTCCTTGATATATTCCTTCTGGTATTCGACATTATTAAAGTTTTGCGCCTTTTCGATACCTCGAAGCCGCTGGTCCATGTTCTCCATTGTGTCGGCGATGGCACTCAGGAATTTTCCTACGTCTCCGTCGGCTCCTATGACCACTTCGTTTAAGTCTTTGGAAAAGTCCCTCACCGTTGCGTCGAGCTGGTCAAGCTTTTGGTCGAGATGAAGAATGGCATTATCAACTATCCTATCCCCCGAACCGGCCGCCACGGTCGTTTCAGGTTCCTGTGAAGTGCTTGATTCTTGTGACAAGTACATGGTCCTCAGATCCATCGGCAAAGAGTATCCGGCTCTCTCAGTATCGTAACCTGTTAGTCATATGTCCGTAAAAAATATTCTGCAGTTACAGGGAGCGCACGATCTGCTTATATACCCGAGTATAGTGGTCATACTTCATCGAAAACGAGGCATAGATTCTATGCAACAGCTTTGTTGTCAACGGTTGATCAACAAGGATACAGATAATGCCACTTTCTACTCTTTGAAGCCAAGGCCCTTTCGTCCGTAAGTCGTTGTTGTTCTACCTAAAAACCGATTTTAGAAGAAAACACTTGCTCACAGTCTACCAGACCTGCCCAGACAGAACAAAGAAGGTATGAACTCAGATTTCTTTCAGGCTCCTAAACAATGTTGTTTGTTCTGAATACTGGCAACCTCGCACTAACCCTAGGCTTAGGATTGAGCCTAACTGGGTTCTGTAACGCTTCTCATATTTTGACCTCTGGTGAGATACTATGTGTTCTTTTTTTCGAGTTCCAGCCTGCCTACTTAACTGGATATTAATTAGGAAGCATACCGAGATATTTCATTTTGGTACCACGACAGATGCGGTTAGTTTAGGATCTGAAGGATAATGCAAAGGATGGCATGTCAATGACTAGACCCTCGAACGCTTCTCGAAGGAAACTGACGTAGGCCCCAGATTCGAGAAAGTAGATCGCAAGCAGGATATAATCTGACCTGACTCTGTCTGCACTCCCACTTCTGCGCTTGGAGGGTAAGAAGGTTCTTGAGATTTGCATTAACTCTATTCGTTAATAAGTTGGATTCCAAAAGGTGGGCGCTCGAACCATGCCCCTGTTTTAACGTAGTGAGTTTGCGAACGAAGTGGACCAGGGTTATTACGTTACTCATCCGCTTCCCTAGAAACAGACTTCCGCATTTGGATCTTAGCGTCCTAAATAGTAAAGGAAATATAAGCGCACTATGCAGCTTCGTGCGTATGGGCCTCTCTCTTTTAACCCCTGCCAATTTGTATGCCCCGGAACCTGGCAAAGCCCTGAAGCCCTGGAAGTCCTGGTAGCCTTAGGTCTTAACCTGACCTTATCGTTAGCCTTATTGCTAACCTTGTCGTCGACTTAGCTGCCCGTCGACAGGCAACCTAGCTGAATTATCGGTTAGCTAAACTTTGGAAGGCTTGCAAGGCTTAACGGTTAACCAGGTCGACGGCTAGTTAGCCAGGTTGACCATCAGCAAGGACTTATAGGGCTTAACGGCTAGGTAACTTAGGTTAACGATAAAGGCGTCGATTAAGTCTTAACTAAGCCTCTTAAAGCCCCAGGAGAAAAAGGAGAGAGGCGGGGTTATACACAGTCGGCCTGGCCGTCGACCTGGCTAACCATCAACCTGGCTAACCATCAACCTAGCTAACCATCAACCTGACTAATCGTCGACCTGAAAAAGAAAGGAGTGCCGGAGCGTATAAGGGGCGCGAGGCCTGCATCAGCAAGGCCGAGTAAGCCGAAATACGCGAAAGGCTCCCTTCTCTTTTCACCGGTATTGAACCTAACCCGCAATGAATTAAGCCCTTAAAACAAGGGCTTATTGTGCTTGCCGAGGAACCGCAGTAGCCTCAGGTTCTTAATTCAAGCTCTTATTCAGATATACGTCCCCCGACGTAAATAATAAACCTTGAAAGACTTACTAACGTCATCCGCTATCCACGCGGTCGTGGACTTCGTAAGATTGGAGTTAGAAAGGAAAGCATGCTTTCAAAACTGCCATACTCAATCAAATATCGTTTTCAGTGTCTGGACTAGGATTTTCCGTCGCTGGCTGCCGGCTCAACTACATGTACCCGTAACGAGCGCCTCGAGGCCTTGGTGGCGTTGCATTGAAGGCTTGGCGCCCAACGGCCTTATGAACTACCACATATCACACCTGAGTGGCTGGATGAGATCGTCTTGGCAAGTGTTTTCTGGAACCGTACTTACAGCGATGGCGGAAGCTGTTGCCATAGGTGGTAATACTAAATGTCCGCTACGGTGCTATTTTGAGGGATCTTTAAACAGGGTAGAACTGCTTACTGGCTCCATGGATGTCCCTCCTTTTGTCTTCAGGGGTTACGGTACCGATTGTCCTTTATAATACAAGTTCATATTCTTGAATAAGATTATACGCCTTGTTCCCCCTATCCATCAATATGATCCGGCGACACAATGGCTGAGCCGGTTGACCATGGATTGGAGCTTGCTTCTGAGGTATGTAGGAAATGCTAGGATCTTCATCCTAGAAGTACGCGATTGAGTAACATAAAGCAGGGTATAGAACAAACAGAGAGATAGCCGGGCGG
>QJNU01000832.1:0-27506 GCA_004154915.1 Monosporascus ibericus | reverse complement strand
CCCCCCCCCCCCCCCCCCCCCCCCCCCCCCCCCCCCCCCCCCCCCCCCCCCCCCCCCCCCCCCCCCCCCCCCCCCCCCCCCCCGCCAAGCGCCGTGTGGGATGCTGGGAGTTAGGAGACGCCTTGCGAGCCATCCGCTCCCGCGTCTGCCGTCTATGCGGTGCCGAGGCTGTCTGGGTCTACGCCTTCACTGGTGAGAGAAGGTGCACGTCGTCTTTACTGATGCAGGATCGCCTGATGTGCTGTTGTCTCGAGCTACAGTATTGTCGCTTCTTCTAGCCTAGTCGTACAGACCCGTGGCAGCCGAAGACGTTTGATGGAAATCTCTTCGAGCTGGCCCACGCCGATGGCAAGCGCCGATGGCCACCGGCAAAATGGTTCTGAACACAGAGAGGTGATTCTTCGGTTGGTAACAATCCATGACCAACGTATTCGCTTCCTGCACACCACCGACCCAGATGTCTACCTAGACATCGTACGACCGCCGAGAGAATGGATCGTATATTTGGTTCGTCGCTGAGACCCGGCTGGCACTCTAGCAGTGATTTTGACGCCTTTTGGGATCTGAATGTGATCGTTGGAGATTCGGGCATAGAAGGGGTTTGGGAATGCTTCTATCCAGGCTCAGCTGGCCCTGCTGGGAACAATGACGTCCCCTCAATGTCTAGTGATGTGAATGCGGTTGTTGGAGATTCGGAAGCAGAGGGACCTAGGAGTGCCTCTACCCAGCCCCAAGAGAAAGCGGAGTCAATACTAGAATACCCCACGGAGCATAATTACGATGGAGGAGTTCAACAAGAGCCGCGTATTTACGTTGGCTGTTGATCGGAATGGATTGGATCTCCAGCAGGATCGACCCCATTCGTCAGGGGCTAAGGGTGAAAACTGGCAGAAGGGAACAGGAATAGCAAAGGACAAGGAAATGGGCCCGGACTCTGCCCTAATAGTACGAAGCAGTTGCACCGGGGCGCATATTCAGAGGGCATTGCTTATTAATCTTCATTTCCATTACATCATTCTCCTCATCTTGCCACAAACCATTGTCTCCTCGCTCTTAAGTTCTAAGTAGGAATCCCGAAACGGCCCTGAAAGCCCCCTTGTGCGATATATCTACGGGTAGACGTATACCCCGTTCTTCCCATGAATGCCGGCGCGCGTACTCCACCCGTAACCTGTGCTAATGTACACTGACCAACCGTCGATCTTCCTCGTCCATGCGTCAGGATAACCCATGCACCTCGTTCAGTCAACGAAGACAATACTCCTCCTCTCCTCCGCCCTCATCGAATCCCTGCGCCTCTTCTCCGCCACGGCTGGCGACCGCGTCGGCAACGGTAATCCCAGAGTCCTCGCCTCGCGGATGGCGTGGTAGAACCCGAGGTCCTCCTGTATGGCGCGCAGCTGCTCCGACGACAGGCCGCGGAGCAGCGTCACGTCGTAGCGGGGCTCATCGGCGGCGGAGGCATCGTACGCGAAACCCGGCTCCTCGTCGCGGATGCGCTCGCAAGTCCAGCAGACGCAGACATCAGAGGCCTCCTGGTAGGGGGGGATCTTGCTGCGGCGGTCCTGCAACGGCAGCACGCCGTTGCGAAGGTCGCTCACCGCGTCACCCTCGTGGAAGAGCCGGTACTGCAAGGGATAGAGACGGTGCGTGCGCCACATGAGCTCGACACCGAAGGGCAGGGCGGGTGCGGAATCGGCGGCGGCGTCGGCATCGTGCGAGTCCTGCCGCAGCGGCTCATCGTACAGCACCACGTGCTTGAGGTAGGCCCACCCCGCGCGGCGCAGCGAGCCCTCGAGGGCAGGGGCCCGGACCCAGTCGGCGGCGAGAGCGCGCTCGAAGAAGGGCTCCTGGCGCTTGACGGCGGCGAACAGCAGGTCGGGGCCGGCTGCGGCAGGGATCGCGGTGGCGGAGTCGTCGTCGGAGGAGGAGGAGCCTAAAGAGGACCCGAAGAGCAAGCCGCCGTCAGCGCGTCGAGTGTAGGCGGGCGGCGCGGCGAGGTACTCGAGGACGTCGGCCGACTGGCCCGACAGCGTGCGGAACAGGCTGGCGGCGGCGCGCGGCAGCTCGTACCGCATCGTCCTGAGGTCGATGACGTCGCGGATGGCGGACCATGGGAAACAGAGATGCTGCAGCCGCGAGACCACCAAGGACGACGAGGACGCGTGCTGCCGGCACGCCACATTGTACGGCGACCGCGTCGAGTAATCCGGGTCTAGGATTAGCGCATACCACACTACATAGCGTCCGGAATGTTAGCAAATTGTAATTTTCCGGTTTACTATGAAGTACGTGGCGAAATGGGAAGTTATAGCAGATGTTCCAAGAGGCATTAACCTCCCGGAAGACCCGATTAGGAACTGACTTCGTACCATACGGTAAACTCGGCAGTAAGGGGCAGGATTAAACCTAGAGAATTACTTACCCAACAGAACGTCCAGGGGGGGAAGGTAGTCAGGGGCCAACTGGAGCATCCCCGGGTTACTCCCGTGCAAGCGGGCGGGGTACGGCGCCGAGTAGGAAGATGGCATCTGGTAATAAGACGACGGCGTGTACGCCATGGCGTGGTTCAGCATCTTGTCGATGTTGGCCCACCAGGCGCCGAAGCGGGTCACGGCGAGGCGGACGAGCAGGTCCCAGCGCCGCTGGGACTCGTCGTTGTCCGTCCACGTCGTCCGTGTAGTAGAGGGAGACGAGGGTCCGCTTTCGCGGTTTTCTGCCGGCCCCGCGCCGTCTAGTTTTCCGTCCCCGGGCTCCTCATCGTGGGCGCTGGAGTGGGTGTCGGAGTGGACGTCTTCGTAGGAGGGCGGGTGGGCGTCGACGTCCGGCAGCTCCTCCCAGGCGCTGCTGCGCCTAAGGTTGGCGAAGCACTCGATGAGCGCGAGGTGCACGGCGGCGTGGCTCACGTCCGGGTAGACGAGATTCCCGCCCGAGATGGCGAGCGCCGGGTCTCCCGGTATGAAGGCGTTCCTGAAGATGCGAGGGTCCGGGACCTGCGTCGCGTTGTTATTGTTGTTGTCGGTGTCGTTTTCAAGGTTGGTTTTGCTGCTACTAAAACTGAATCTACTGCTACGAGGGCTACCGCTGCCGCCAGCGAAGGTCCTCGCTTTACGCGGCAACGTCACCGAGTACGAGGACAGTCCCGGAAGGCGCCATTCGTGCGGGTCCACGTCAGCCTGGTAACCGGAAAGCTTGCCACGGACGCGGTTGAGAAGGGACATCAATCGATTGGAAGGCAGACAGTAGCAGCAGCGGCGGAGGCGGCGATGGTGAGTATTTAATGGTAGACTTTCTTTTCTTGTCTATTTCGAGAGCAGAAATAAGATATCCGCACTAGCAATCCAGTTCACTCTTTTTTTCCCAGCCTTGACTTATGGGGTCGACGGGGTCGATTGGTGCTACTGCTACTCCGAGATCCTGTGGAGCGTGGAAGATGAAGAAATCGGATGCCGGGGGTCTGCTTTATAGTATATTGACTAATGGATTTGGATGGACCCTCAAGCGGTCCATAAGCTCGACGAGGTTCCGACCAAGTCTCGAGATCGTCCGCGCATCGCTGCTGGTTAAGCCTCTCACATCGACGTGAAATAGGGGTCTTGCTGGGAATAATGGCTTGGCATTCTTGGCATGGGTTGGAGAGAAGCCGATTATCCGCGTCAGAGAACAAGCAGTCATGCGGAGCCTCGTCAATGCCGCAAAGTATAGATCTAGTGTTGGTTTACAGGGCTGAATTAAGCAGCTAGAGGCAGTGCTAGGCGGGAATCCAAATCTCTAACTGATTTCGGTGCTAGCACAAGCAGGAAGAGTGAGAATCGATGACGCAGTGGTTCATAGGGGTCAGCAGCCGTTTTCTTATTAAACAAAAGCTATGCCAAATTGATCTTCAAATGTCACCTCCAAAGACGCCGGAGATAACTGTGCCTTCCCGGTGTTGGCCCATGCTGCAATTGTCCGACGCCGGCAGATCCTGTAGGCTTACTTGTTGTACAATTTGTCTCTTACACATTCCTCTCATTGGCCGAGACTAGAGAGATCCTCGTATGCCTAAGCTATATTAGCCATCCGGAATTTAACCTAAGCTCATAAGTCCAACAGGTGCAAGCCGCAAGTAAGCCCGACGGTAGTTGTTGAAACGAAAAGCCCTCCTTAACAATGGAGAAGTTCCAGGTCGCCTTGCCACTCAGTGCTTTCTTTGTTTCTTGGTGCGCGCCCGGTCTTCTTGTTCAAGGCCGCTCTCGCGGTCCTTTCGCTTCGCCTTTTTCTCTAGTTCATCCCAGTCCTCTCCTTCTTCCTCCTCGTCCGAGCCCTCTTCGCTGGCTTCCTCGGACGCGTTGCTATCGAAATCTGAATCGTCCTCGCTTGATTCACTAACTTCGTCGAGTTCAGACTCGTCAATTTCAAAGGCAGACTCTTCTTCCTCTTCTTCCTCGTCCTCCTCATCGCTGTCGGCTTGGAGGAATGACCAGCCACCATCGATGAAGAACTGATGAGGGTCGGCCGTCACTGTCTTCATGATGGTGGGCCAATTCAGGTTGAGAGGGCCTTCACTATAGGCAATATCAGACGAATCGAGCCATTCCTTGACGTCCTCTAGTGACTCCACGGGAATCGTGTTGATATGAACTGGAGGCCGGGTGAAGTCTTTGAAGACGAAGACCAGATCGAAATTTTTGAGGCCAAACTGCACACGCTCCAAGTGAGCGATCTCAATATCCTCAAGTGTGACGACCAAAAACGGTGGTTCCGTAACTTGGATAAGGCAATCTGTGGTGGGCTGAATGTAGACGTTGCTTCGGAAAGGAACGCCATTGAACCCAAGCTCACGGAGTGGCATGTCGACTTCGATTCCGTCATTCTTGCCCGCATCTGCGATCTTCTCGGCGAAGGCTTTGAATTGACGATCCAGCTCTGCCCTCCGGCGACGCTCTTCTTGCTCTGCTTCAAACTCATCCTCATCACCGTACCGGTACTTTCGCTTCCGGTTGCCAGTCTCGTCAAATTGGATATCCGTGGCTTCTCTATAAAACTGGACGTCCTTGGTCTTCTTCTTGTTGCCGATGATGATGGGGTCCTTAAGATGCACGTGGATCACCACGATGAGCTCGTGAGCGCAGGGTTGGAAGAACAGATGGCGGATATTAGAGAACAGTATATCGACTCTCTGCTGCGTGCTAAGCGGCGACTGGTAACGAATACCGTTCTGGTGAATCTCGACTTTGCCGGGGACTCTCTTGCCTTCCATCGCTGGGCGAATGAAGACATTATCCATCACAGCAGGGCGTCGGTCTTGGAGTAGTCAGCACCGGATCTTTTAAACGACTATGACTTCGACTTACTTCTGATCTCGACGAGCTTATCTTGCTCGACAACATCTTCCATGTCTTTCTTCTCCTGTTCTTTCTTGGTGGCTTCCTTCTTCATGTTGGATATCTGAGTCGCTATCTCTTCGTATCGGTCGCCGTCGAGAGAGCGGAATGTCAAACTCCTAACGAATTGGGCAGAAGCGTCCTCGAATGGCTGATCATCCTTTCTGCCGACACCCTGACCCGGTGAAAGGAAATTGATTCTCAAATAGGACCACTCGCCCTCGTCGTTCTTGCTGGCGTTCTTGATGGTGTGAATATGGAAGGGAACAGGTCGTCCCATAACCGGGAGAACGATGGTGTTATTCTTCTGGTCGACGATAATCTCAAGATTTCGGATCTTGGAAGGGAACTGGTTGTCTCTCTTATACGATTCGAACTTCTTGAATTTCTTGACCTCGGTGCCGTTCTGACCACTGGTGGATTCGGCAAAGCGAGCTAGACCCTCCTTCTGCTTCTTGGCGGCGAGCTCCTTTTGGTGCTCCCGTCGCCTCTTCTCCTGATCCTCGTCCACCTGAGCAGTGCGCTCTGACCGAAGTCGGGTATTAGTGATGTTCTTCGTAGCGACAGCACCGACGCGGGAGTCTTTCTTCTCCTTCTTGGGCGTCGGCTGCATCTCTTCGTCGTCTTTGAAGAAGAAGGAGGTCGCATCGAGATCGGCGGGAGCGTCGCCAGTAAACACAACGGGTTCGCTATTCGTGACTCGGATGGTATCCGTGATGACTAACGAATAGACCTTGCTAAGTTTATCCTGTGGCGAGGGGTTCTCAACGTCGGCGAAACCAGTGGTGATGCATAAGGTCATACCGTCCTTCAGAGTTCGAGAGTTCTTGCCGTTGAGGACCAATGTCGGATCTTTGCTCTCGATACCAATACCGTATCCGACGTTCTTCAGGAAGTGCTTCTCTAGATCGGGCTTTTTGGCCTTGATGTAGGAGACAGCTTTGTGGTATACATCTTTAACGGTAGCGCCGTCCTTAATCTCCCTCAGCACCAGGTTATGAACCTGGTGGAGTAGTTTGTAGTTGCTCTCCTGGGTTTTGTTTGGGTCGACAAGAAAGGTTCGTGCGATGGCGGAGCCGTAAGACTTGTATCGCAAACCCATACCAGCAATAATGATACCTGGATGGAGGTTGTCGTCTGTAGGTTCGGCCTGAAGTTTAAGATCATATTTTCCGCCACTCTGGACGGCAGGTCCTACCATCCAGTCAAGGGACTCGGGGTCAAAGTCCGACGGCAGCTTCTGCTTGTTTGGCAATTCAACGGTCTTCCACCACTTATGGTCATCAAGCTTTGAATCCACCTTGGCAGCGAGGGCGCTATGCTTGACCTTCTTCTCCTGATCGAGTACGTCGGACATCTGGTCTAGGAAGTATGGGTTCATAAGGGCCACGCAGGCTCTGGAGGCCGTTCGCATAGCGCGCAGCTCGGTCTCGTCCTTGACGGACAAGGCGGCGGTCGACAAGGCGGCCGAGATGTCGACCTCCTCCTCATCCTTGCACTTGTCTTTGAAGATATTCTTCCACTCCTCGATCAACGGTCCTCTCGAGGAATCTTTGGTGAGAACGCCAACTTTTTTCTGGAAACGTGATATTTAGTTTGGAGGTCCATAACGGCCGAAGACTAAATGAATGACCTACCCCTGCTGCATTGATGGTGTCGGCGATCTTGATGAACTGCTTCTCGTTGGCCGCCGCATCCTTGCCTCTAACCAGAACCTCAATGGGAAATCGCCCCCCCTTCAGCTGTTCCAAGTGCTTCGCTGTTGACTGTTAGCGCTACTATACAGATTCGCAAGCGTTGATGTCGCATCGTACCTTTCTTCGCTGTCGTTACGACATAGAGGCAATCAATGGTGAGGAGCATGAGGGTAGTCGGAAACTCGTAGCCTAGCAACCAGAACTGTTTGGGATATATCGTCAGTCGCGAAAATCGGGCAGTAGAATGCCAAAAAGATGGCAACTGTAGACAAGATGATGGTGATATATGATACATACATGCATCGAATTATTCTTGTGGAACTCGGGGTTCTCCTCGACTTTGCCGAGCAGGATGACAATGGAGGAAGCGCCACCAAAGACCTGATCACCGGCGCGCTTGTCGGCCTTCCAGGCATTAACGAAGTGGTTAATGCGCTCCTGGAAGAGCTTCCCATCGATCTTAACATCTCCCATCTTGATAGACGACCTGCGATGCGGTCAGTTGGCGATGGCGATGGAGATGGCAAGTCGACGACGATGTGGAAAATGCGTAGGTGGTGAAGGCCGTGAGAGGTTGAGAAGGAAACAAAGTGACGAAGGGAAGGAAAAGGCCGTATTGTATGTATGTACTTTTGGATAGTACAGTATCAGCGTATAAACTTTAGTATCAGATTCAGTTTAGCCAGTGCGCGCTTCCCCACATTGCTGCCTCAGCATGTACCCGTAGCTCAAAATCTGGTGGCAGGTACTCGTATCACTAATGCATGTAATAAAGGTGGCCCAGCCTTGGAGGATACATAATAGTATGTAATGACGCGAGAAGCTCGGGCCCACTTCCAGCATCGCGTCGTGTAAACCTTCTTGGCAGTCGCGCCTAAGAAGTTACTGTATAGTTGGTGTGCTTTAATGGATTCACTAGAGCTCCAGTCCGCGACGTGCTCTCTCAACTCAGCAAGCAATGAAGGCCAAGGACGGCATTTTCCCTTTAGAACTCTGAGTATCGATTCTTAACATGGAGTAGATGGTCATTCAGCCCTCTGGCACAGCAACTTCATGCATACCCTTACCTGTCCTTGAGATCAAAATTGTACAGGCTTAAGATAGGAGATATGTTCTGCTCGTTCGCCACGAGTTAACCAGTAGCTATGGAGAGTAACTATTCAGTGACATGACAGCGGAATGCGCACGGTGTGGTAGACGACTGTGCCAGGTCGGCGAATGCTCTGCTGGGATAGACCATCATAGTAGTTGCCATGGAGTGCTGCATTACAATACGAACATGTACATCGCATAAGCCAACACCCCAAATCCATGCCTGAAGCAACCCCCTTCTCTCCCTACATTTGACAATCCCTTTCTGGGTAACAGCCTCTCTCAATCCAGTTCCTCCCCAACCTCTGCTGGGGTGAGGGACGAGACGAACTCTTCCTTGCTCGGCAAGTTATCGAACGGGAACCTGCCAACCAGGGAGGGCAAAGACTCGGCGTCCTTCAGGCTCTCCACGCGCCGAAAGCGACTGCCGTCTCCCAAGACGGGCAAACTCCAAGCTCCCAAATATTCGAGGGAACCGTAGACCTCGAGCACGTGCTCGTCGAGGTCGACGACGTACGCCCACTCGCAGAAGTAGGTGTTGGCCAGGAACTCGATCTTGCGGACGATGGGCACGGGCTTTTCGGCGGTGGCGTCAGCAACGAGCCGCAGGATGTCGGCGCCCGTGTCGCGCGAGACGGACGGGCAGACGTCCTGGCCGGGGTGCAGGACGTTGCACCACTCCTCGAGCTCCCGCCCATCCGTGGGCGGCGGCCGCGCATAATGGTCCTGGCTGGCGCGCTGCATCTCCGCGTACCAGGCGTCGAGCTGGTCGGAGGTGGGCTCGTATAGCATGCCCTCGGCGTCTAGAACAGACCGGACCTTGGAGAGGTTCTCCGGGTCGCTGACGAAGCGGAGAACAGTGGCACCCTGGCCCTCCGGGTAGCCGTCCCACTGGCCGTACTGCGCGATGCGGTACTGGCCCTTGTAGTAGACGAGGATGAGGTGGCGGGTGCCCATTACGTTCTGTTGTAGCTGTGTACGACCGGTCTTGGTTTTAACTATGAGGAGACTGTAATGACTGGTTTGACCATAGAGTCTCCGGGGTAGAAAAGAGTGCGCTGGAGACCAGGAAGACGTAGTTGTATAAATAGGCACTTGAATGTGCAGGGGGTATGCGATATCACATGGCATGGACCCAAACAAGCGTCCCCTCCCTTACCTACTTTTCCAGGCAGCAGACAACTGTTTTGTTCCGTGCAACTTGTGTCTAACGGGAAAAGAAAAGTAATTAGATGACATCCCTAGAACGGCATTGGTGCCTAAGGGACACAAAAACAGTTCCATGGGGACTCAATATTGTTTATGGGCCCAGTTTGAATTCTCCGAATAGCCATGGACAAGTAGATGTCAATTTCTTCCCTAGCTTATTACTGGGCTCAAGAGATGGGGTCTAGATTGTAGCCTGTCAGGAGAAATGGTCACTCTAGGTAGTCAGAGAGCTGTGGACGCTACGTCACTAGTAGCTCAAAGGATGTATACAGTAACAGATGAGGGATTCTTGAATATGGGCCCTCCTCAACTATTGGTCTCCTGTCACCCTCGCTATTCATACCTATTGCTGCCCCTGTAAAAATTTCCAAAAACGCCATGGCCAAGCCATATATGGTGTGACGGTAAGTCCCCTAGGGTGGTCTCTCATGCGATCCAATAGCCCCCCCCCTATCGTGCCTGGCAAGAGGTTGCAAACACTTTCCTTCGGCCCTAGCCTAATTTCGCAAGCCTTCATTCCCAATCGGTTTGCTCTTTTTTTGCGGTAAAGACAGAGATGCCGTCGAATCCTGCAATATCACCAACGTATCGTCCCCCCCGAACACGAATGGGGGTTTCGTCATAATCCTCCGTCAAAATCTTTCGGACGCGTGCGTTTTCGTACCGCCTATATAAATTTAGTCAACTCGGAATATCTCATTGCGATGGGAACTGGTAGAGAGAGTGGGATATTGGGCATGACGGGAAAGGCTAAGAGTTCCGTCTTCCACAACCATGATATAGCCTCATGGCGTAATTCGGGCAGGTGGGTAGACCCCACGAGTCCCTAAGGCAAGAAAATGTCCTGTATAGAAATTTAAAGCTACATAACAAGTCGGTTGCAGATAAGGACGGTAGGGCGAAAGTTAAAGTCGGCAATGATCTCACGCACCGGAGCGGTGGGAAACATCGACATGACTAGGGTGTTCTCGTCAATGTCGACGAAACCTCGTGTGAAGCGAGCGGCCCCCTCGTAAACATGGAATCCGTGATTTTTGAGGACCTCTTTGGGACCATCGCAATATGCAGGGTCCTGGGTGAACAAAGGGATCGGTTTCTTGGTTTTGTCCCGTACCTGTTGTGCGACGGTGAGAGCTGCAGCATGGTGCAGTGAAGAACGGTTAATAATAGAGTGTAAGTCTCGATGGAAATCTCCAAGTCCGAAGCATATAATCTTGGTGATGCTGCTGAGGTCGCAGCGGTCAAGGGTTGAGAACAGTTCCTCGTGCTCAGGGCTTTTCGCCCACCGGTCCATAGTCTTGGAAAAGTCAATCACCCAGTGAGCAGCGTCCTTGAGGCTCTTAACGGGCTGGGGCAACGCGGCCTTAAAGAGAACGTTGCACATAATCTCGTCACGCGCCTTTTTGTCGAACCATCAATGGTGAACAATCCTAAGCATATCTTAAATAAGCTTGAATTTAAAAACGGGGTATTTAAATCGGATTTACAACAGTTATTATACCGTTTTAAACTTATTAACGTACTTACGTATTAAGCTAGTAAAAACGGTTAAAACCGATAAATATAGTAACCGGCTCGCTGTCGATTCCTTATAATTCGATTTGGCATAACGCCTTACTTAAATCGAATAACGATAATTTCGATTCGATATATAAAAAATAGTTAATAATATAAAAGGGCTTACCTTAATTAAAAAGGCCGTAAATCTTTATTTTAACCGTTCGTATTAAGTTTTCTGAAATAAGCGAATTTTCGGGTAATATTTTAAATAAAACTTTATCTAGCTGCTTTTAAATAAAATCGTTAAAAGAATTATTAAAATTTCGGAAAGTAGATATTTTAATTTTCGTAAATAAATAATAATAATAATATGAAAACTTAATAAGAAAGTTATAAATCGTTATTTTAGGAAATAACTTCGACGGTAGCAAGTACTTCATAATTATAAAATATTATTTTCCGGGTTAATAAGAAACTTAAGCAAAAAATAAAAAAAAAAATAAAAGAAAAATTTAAAAAAGTAAAAAAATAAAAAAGAAATTAAAAAACAATTATTATAATTCAAAAATACTTAATTTATACAAAGAAAGCCTTTCGTAATTTAAAATAATAGTAATTATTTAATTAATATTATTTATCCTTAAAGTTTTATAATAATAACGGATATATTTTTAAAAAATAAAAACTTAACGTAATATTAAAAATAAATACGTTTATATTTTATTTATATATATATATATATACCGTATATGTATTATATTTTAATTATCAATTATTTAAAACATAACTTTAATATGTAAAGCGTTTATTAATAATAATAAAAATATTTACCACGATATTAATTAATAAAGAAATAATTAACATTTACCCTTTTCGGCCTTTTTACGGAGATTATTATTAAAGTTAACACTTAAAAAAAATATCCCGCTATAACCGGATATGGTAATAAGATAGGGAAAACCTAGGTTACTTATGTCGGAAACGACTTTAAATAGGTTTACCATTTTCGTCGGCAGGTATTACATAACTTGATACTCCCAAACCGAAAAAACGCCTAAATATCGTAAGAACTCTATATTTACATTTATTACTATAGCCGTTATAATTACCACTTAATATCTTAAAAGAATTAAGGGATTAAAAATTCCTATTTTAAGGAAAAACTTCCGAATACCGGAAAATTTTAGAATTAAATTAACCTCGTTTATAAAGTAATTAAGCTTAAACGGACCTAAAACCCTAAACTTTATAAACGCCTTTAAGTATAATATATAAAAGCATTTTATATTAAGATTATATCTGCAAAAAGTCCTAGTACTTAATTCTGGTATTATTTATTAAATTTAATTAATTAATAAAGTGAATTACTTAAATAAAAATAATAATAATTAACTTAATAACAACTTACTTATTTTTATATATATCGCGGGATTTTAAAAAGGTTTTACTATTTAAAAAATTTAATAATAATATTTTTATTATAAAGTTAAATAAAGATTACTTAATACCGGTAAACATTGAAAATTAGCTTTAAAAACTTATATAAACGCGTTCTCGGTAACCAGCTTAACTTCTTCGAACATAACTTTAATAACTTAAATTCTTTTCGACATACTTTAAGGAACTTGAATTTTCTTTTAGTTGCGCCTAAAAAATTAATTAACTTACTATAAAGCAAGTTATTATATAATAATATCTAATTCAGATATTCCCAAACCGGGTAAATTTCGTTAATAAAATTTCTCGAATCTAAATTATCCGTTAGCTAACTTAAGAATATTACGTAAACTTACATCCAGTTAATATACAAACCGCCGCCGTTATACGGAACGGATCTCGGGTCCGTAACATTAACAACCATAACAAACGGCTCGACGTTATATAACAGCTTAAAGGGTTTAACCAACTATTAAACCTAGTTATACGGTTTATATTAGCAGTAATATCGTAGAAAACTAAGCAATAAGATATTTAATAATCACGTCTAGTAATAGCAGATTGTTAAAGGTAATATAGATAACTAAGTTATATTACAAACTAATGAACTATCTAAATTATAGTGGTAGTAAGCGTATATATCATCGTCTTGGCTTAAGGTACTTAAGCGGCTTAAACTCTTAAGGCCGTTAAGCCCTTTGAGCTCGTATAGCGACTTAAAAAACTTAAGGTACTTAGTACGTTAAAACCTTTAAGCCCGTTACGTAACTTTTTAGTTTAGATCGGGACTGACTTTTAAGAAGCCCGACCGTTTGTATTACAGCTAAAATCGTTAAGTTATAATACGATTTTTCCTCTTTAGAATTTTTATCTTTAAAGATTAATTTGTTTATTTGTTAATCTTTGTAAATAACCTTTCCCTTTTCATATTTATTATATCGAGTCGAATTAAAAAAACGTCGTTTTCGTTAACATGCTAACGCTTTCGTTTTTTCAAAACCTATTAATTATTTTAACTTTAACATACCTTTTTATTTTCGTTACGAAAAGGAAGGTGTAAATTATAAGGTCGCCCGTGGTTCCGTAACGTACGTACGGTACATTTATTATGGTAATCCTTATAATATTTTTGAGCTTTCGGAAAAGGAACATTAAAAACTTCTTAATAAAGAGGATCGTTTAAAACGTTGAAAAAAACAGGTTCGAAAGATATTACGGGCTGCTGCTAATAAACTTAACCGCCTGCAGAAATAAAGACGGGTTTTACGTAGTCGGGATATCGAAATGCTCCGTCGTAGTATTAAAGATGGGAAAGTTATAAAAGAATTTAAACGTTTAAAAAAAAAGCAAAAGTAATTAAAGGCGGCAATCGCCGCAGCCACGTTAGGTTAAGTCGTAAACCCGGTCGACTAGTTTAAACCTATTAATTGATCGACTGCTAACTAAGGCGGGTCCGTCGTTATTAGTAAAAGCTTTTTAATAAGCGCTGTGCGTTTATAAAATTCTTAACGGGTTTCTAGGTATTTTCGGAATCTGGGTAATTCTTTTATTTAACCAGGTATTAAATAAGTCTAACTTTTTTTGTATATCTAAAATCTTTTTTACTTTATATATTAATATATCCTTTTCGGCTTCTTTTTCATACTTTATATTAACCTTAATAATATTTGCTTTGAACTTAAATATGAAAATATGAAAAACTGGATAAAGTTTCACTTTAGATAATAATTTTAATTAATAATTGTTTTTAAATTGTTTTTAAAAATTTTATATAAGCCGATATATTTAAAACTAAATTTTTAGTTTAGTCGCTTATTTTAGATATTCTTAGTAGCTAAGTAAACTATCTTTTCTTCTTAAAAGGTTAATCCTTTTAACCTTTTTTAGTTAAAATATTTCTTTATTTAATGGCGTACGAATTTAAGTTCCGTTTTTATTTTTACATATAATTATTTAAGTTATTTTAATATAAGGATTACTTTAACATTAATGGGGTTTTTATGTATATCTTTATGAACTTTTAATATAAAACCAAACTTAATATTTATTAAAGTTATTTTAATGCTTTCATAATAACTAATATTATAAGTTAATTATGCGATAAGTAATTTTTAAATTTAATCGTTTTATTCGTAATTAATATAATATCGGAAGTAAACTTTTAATATTTAGATAATTCTTTTTATTTATTTATTTATTCAAGGTTTAAATATGTTAAATAACTTATAATTTAGGCCTAGTTATACCATATGTTCTTAATAAAATTTCGAAGTAAATATCGTTCTCTTATTTAAAATAAGTTCTATTAATAATTCGTATATTCTTAAAATGTATCTTTAAAAAATATAAACTAATTACTTTATATTTATATTTTTATTATAAGCTGGAAAATAGGAAATTTTAATAAATCGGTTAAAAATCATAAAAATATTATCGTAATATATATTCGCAATTAGGTTTTTTAATAATAAAAACTTAGTAATAAAGTTAGAAGTAACTATATCCCATAATCGTTTTATGATTAATAATAATTATAATTTTCCGTATAGTTTATATCGTCGAGTTTTTGCCTTATTATAAATATAACATTATTATCGTATTTTATTTATTATTAATTTCATTTTAAGAAAATAATAAGTACGCTATAACCGTTTTAAACCTTTATGGATTACTAGGTATTTATATAGTTAATATTAGTATATATTTCGTATTAATTCTTTTTAGTATTTCTTTTAAAATTTATATCTTTTTCATTTTTTAGTTTTTAAGTAGGTTATGGTTATATTTTCTAAATTTTTAATATAAATTAAGGAATACTGTTTTAATTATTATTATCTATTGTAATTGCAAATATTCTTTTGGCGTAATATCGAAAATCTAGTAATTAACTTTAATTACTTTTTTTTCGAAGTTTAGTTTTCGATTAAATACGTCCGTTTTACCGTTTTCTGATCCTTTTTGGTAAATAATAACGAAATCGTATTCTGTTAGTTTTTCGGCATAGCGTAATTATCGTCCTGTTAATTCTCTAGTAATAATAAAGCGAATAAGGCTTTTGTAATCGGTATATACCTTAACCGAACGGAAATTTCCCTTAAAGTAATATTTAAATTCTCGGAAAGTTTTAACGATGGCCATAAATTTTTTATCGGGAATACCGTAATTTAACTCTACTTTTTTTAACTTATAAAAAAAAAACGATAAGGTATAAATTGCTTTAATTATTATGGTATCTAGCTATTATATTTAAAGCGTAATTCGAAGCGTTAATTTTAAATTTAATTAAACGGCTTAACGTATTACACCACTAAGCTGGACAAACTAATAAGCTGGACACTTTTTTGGCACTCCGCGATAACAAACTTAAATAAAATAATTATAACGCAATTAATTAATTTAAACTAATCGGATTCGTCTTCGCTAGACATATCTACAGCTTCCTTACAAGTACGCGCATTATGTTCGGGCTTACCGTAGACGCCATACTTCCGTTCCTTCGTCTTAACCCTCTTGCGACGATTACCTTCAGCCGTTGTTGGCTGCGATTTTTCACTACCCCCTTCCTTTTTGGCTAAAAGAGCTTGTCCTTTTTGTATAATAAGTGTTCCTCTTTTCTGGAGACGTTTATTTTTAGTCCTACGGCGTTTGCTAAGGATATAGTTGGTTTCGCGCAATTGAGCAGCCTTTTGTTCCAGGAAAGTAATTTTATGCTAAAGTACCAGGTAACTTTTGGCTGATAGATTAACAGATTTAATTATTCTTATTGACGAGCTACTTTGGTAATTTTTAATCCTTTATTGCAAGTAACGTTTTTGTTTTGTTACTTGATGGATATTTATAGGGGTTTTCGTAAGGAGCGAAAGATTGGAACCGGCGGAAGTAAGCGGCGAAACAATCGGTATACGTATAGCTAAAGGAAGTTTTAATTCGGATAGGACGTTATTAAGATCGAATGGAATAAGTTCAGCTTTTGCAAAGCCGGATTTAATATTGTTGGACGTTATAGCAGCTTTAAATGCGTCGTAGAAACCGGCAAAGAAGTTTTCTTTCGTAATATGGGTATGGTAACGTCGCATTAAGCTTTCGATATAAAGCTAATAAACGCGCTTTAAAATAAAAAAATAAAAAACGTTAAAAGGTTAAAGCCGATAAGAAAAATACGCGGGCGTGCAAAAGGTAATAATATCGTAGTTCGCGTAATATTTTTCGAATTCGATCAAATAATAGCATTCGTAGCCGTCGAGGATAAGAAAACGTTTAGTTTTTTTCGTACGCGTTCGTATATGTTTATTAAAATGTTAAATCTATTTTAAACCTAATTCGTTTGTTATCTAGCTATTAT
The DNA here is from genome assembly GCA_004154915.1 of Monosporascus ibericus. Classification (NCBI taxonomy): domain Eukaryota; kingdom Fungi; phylum Ascomycota; class Sordariomycetes; order Xylariales; genus Monosporascus; species Monosporascus ibericus. Next base: position 10,863 of record QJNU01000832.1, on the reverse strand, counting down.
AGCTTATACCGAACCTTTAATCGAATGGTAATTGTTATTTTCGATATCAAAAATTAAGGTAATTTTTTCCTACTAAAATGATAAATGAAAGTATAACTTAACCTTGCGAATTAACAGTTTGTATAATTATTACCCATTCTAGATTACTTTATTGCGTTTATTTAAGTTTTTTACGTTTTTTACGTTTTTTAATACTTGTAATTACTATGCTCGATATTATAAAAAACCCTATTAAGAAGTCCGTTTCGTCGAAGTTATAGATATCCTCTTTTGCGATATCGTATTTTGCGATTATAGCTCGAATAAGCTCGAATTACTTGCGAAATGTTTTTGGATTTTCGTATCGTATCCTTTAATAATCGATTTTTTCGATTTAAACGCGTCTGGAGCTTTTTTTGCCGTTTAACAAATCTTAACGCTTAGTTAACCCCGACGCATTCCGCGACGCGTTAAGCGAGCAGTAAATTCGCCATATCTTTAACATGCTAAAGCCGGATAAGAAACGCTCCCGTATTTAGGTTAAGGATTCGTTCGATAATATATTTCTTTTTGGTCGGAGTTAGTTTTCGTAAACTGGAAATAGTATCGGTTTCGGCGTACTTGTCGTTATATTGCGTTTTTAAGGTAGAATGTAAGACGTTATAAATTAAACCAAGCTTTTTGTAACTAAGTTTCTCGGGGTTTACTTTTTAGCCTAAACGGCTAGGTTCATTTTCTCTTTTTTTATAAGCCGTTCTATATTATGGTTGTTAAAAAATAAGTAATTGAAGTTAGATGGTTAAAATGTTGGAAAAAGTGTCCAGCTTACTGGTTTGTCCAGCTTAGTGGTGTAACACGTTAAATCGTACATAATTAATATTAATTTACTAATAATCGCGTTTTTAATCTTTTAAAAAACGGTCTCCGGCTTTATTATCTAAAGGAATTTATTTCCTTTTCTTGTTAAATTAGATAATAACATAACTATCTTAGTAAAGTATTAAATAAACTTTTTATAATAATTAACAAATCCTAAAAAGGTTTATACTTTCTTAATTATAATAAGCGTTTTTTATTTTTATATTACAGTGATTTTCTTAAGGTTTATTCTGATATATCTTAAAGTAATAATATATCTTAAAGATTTTCCTTTTTGCATATAAAACTGGCTTTTTTCGTATTAATTAATAAATTAATATTTTATAAGGCTTAAAGAATTATATAAACCTATTTTATATATTTCTTTTTGTTTTTTATGTAAATAAGAATATCGTTAAGGTAATAAATAACGAAAATGTTTAAGTATCCTAAATACATAATTAAATATTCGCTAAAAGGTTGTTAGTGCGTTTATAAGTCCGAAAGGCATAACTAAGTATTCGAAAAGTTCGTATTTTATTTTAAAGGTTATCTTTTATTCGTATCCTAACTTAATACGGATTTGATTATATCTTTTTTTAAAGTTTAAGTTTGTCAACTAATTTATTCGGTAAAAGCGATTTTTTATTTCGTTAATTAGGGGTACGGTATCCTATTTTTATCCGTTATGTCGTTTGGCTATTTGTAATCGATAATTAACCGTAATTTTCCGTTATTTTTTGATATGAAAAATATAAGATATCCGGCTGATAAATTAAAACGTCGTATATAACCTTTTTAAAGCTTATTTTTAAGGTATTTACGTAATGCTTATAATTTTATTTCGTTAAGGTTATAAATTAAATAAGATCTGGTCGAATTTGTTTTTTTAGGATTATTTTATAATATTATTCGTTATGTTCTAATAATTTCGTTTTAAATTCTTTTCGAAATAATCATTTATATTTGTAATATTATAAAAGTTCGTTAGTTATAGTTTTTACCTTTAAGAGCTGGTATTATAGGTAATCGTTTATTTTTCGTAACTTTGTTCTAATGGTAACGATAATGCGTCGTATTCTTCTGTAATGCTATTTTTTATGTTTTAATTTTATAGTTAGTAAAGTTTTTGTTATATTCTTATACTTATATTTATTGCTATTTTTAATTAAGTATTAAAATCCTTTCGTATCTTGCTTTTTTTATCGAGAGGATGTAAAGTAAATTTTATCTAACTAATTATCTAATTAATTAAAAGGTTATATTAGTACAGCTATAACTTTTTAAGAATTATATCTTAATTCCTTATCGGAATAATATTAAAGTTTGTTATTTAGTTTCGTTTTTTAATAAAGATTTCGAGGTAATTAATTTTGCGGGTAATCTTTTCGCTATCGTAAGCGAATGCCTAACCTTTTACGTTTTCGGCGATATAGGGTTCTATCTTTTCTTTTTATAGTAATTGGAGTCGGTTAATTACATCCGGTATAATATAATTACCTTTTATTACTTCGTAATTTATAAATATGATAAACTAATATGTCTTAATTCGTATTTGCAAGGTAATAAGGTCGTTCTTGGTTCCTATCGTCGCGTTTATATTACGGTTGCACCATACCGCTACACCACCAGGGCAAAAGATCGGTGGAATGATCGCAATTGTGGCAATCATTCTGGTGCTTACAGCTGCATATATACTGGAGCTGTCACGGTACCCCGAACCGTAACATTTGTTAACTTCGTCGATGTCATGGCGCCAGCTAGGCTAGTCATCCTAACTGTATATATAGCGCTCTAGAGCCTTAAGGGCTCTGTCTCTCCTTTTGTTCCCTAGATGTCAGTCTCTGTCTAGTTCTTCTGTTCTGAATATAGCCAACCTGATCTCTGTTAAGAGCCCGCATGTAACAGTCGACCAAAGAGTTCCGATAGAAATAAAGGTAAAACTTGGCTTAAGTTAAAAAGAGTTATACGTTTTCAATGCCGTCGAAAGGTTCTGGGGCCTTGATTTTCTGCTTGGGTCCTATAGTAGATTATATCTTAAGCTGACTTTCGAGTTGTTCGTTTTTATTTTTAAGGGTTTTAACCTTACCTTAAAACCTTTTTAAAGCTTTTAACAAGTTATTAGATAGTAGGCTTTTGGAAAGTTAATATGATAGAAGCTGGGTATTGCTTAAAGTTTAACAATATTATTAAATAAAAGCTTATAATATATAACGGCTTAAGGGATTTAATTAATTATTAAATTTAATCGCACGGTTTATGTTATCAATAATATTATAGGAAAGTAAGTAATAAAGTATTTAATAATTACGTCTGGTAACAGCAGATTGTCAAAGGTAATTTGGGTAATTAAGTTGTATTACAAGTTGGTAATCTATTTAAACTATGGTGGTAGTAAGCGTATATATCCTCGTCTTGGCTTAAGGTGCTTAAGAGGCTTAAACTCTTAAGGCCGTTAAGCCCTTTGAGCTCGTGTGGCGGCTTAAGGAGCTTAAGGTGCTTGGCACGTTAAGACCTTTAAGCTCGTTACGTGACTTCTTAGTTTAGGTAGATTTCGGCGTTTTCGTCGCAGGGGAACACGTACGCGCATAACCTGCCAAACGTAACGAATTATTACTGCTTATCCGTTGTTTCGTTAACGACGTAAACGGGACGCATTATTACGAAGCCTTATTCGTACGTTAAATTATTAACGGCCGAACGGAACGTAACAAATAATTCGGCATTGTTACGGTTAACTATGGCTTTTTTTTCCGACGTTTACGGGGGTTATTATATTTAAAATAATTATTTCAATATATTTATATTATTAAATTAGTATAATTTAAGGCCGGATAAAGTAAATAAAGTGTAATTAGTTTTTATAAATAATAATGAAACTTTATCAAGTTTTTATTTAAAATTATACGATAAGATTTAAAAAGGAAATAAAAAAACGTTTGTGCAATTATTTATATAGCTGTTATTCGTAATTAGAGCTTATAAGTATTAGCTGTTAATTAATTTTAAAAGTCTAAGCTGTAAAAATATTATTTGAAACACCTTTTATTTATAAATAATCCTTTATTACCTAATTATATATATAAAAACAATTATTTGCAAATTAAATTTATCTTTTTTAAAAATATATAATACTAACATGTAAAACTTACTTCAAATACCTATATTTAATTATTATGATTATTAATATAATAACATTTTCTAATTTTTAATAACTTAATACGTTATACAAAATAATTAAAAAAATCTATTAACCGTAATAATTAGGTTATTATTAAAAAAAGTAAAAAGTTTAAAAAAACCATTTACTTAACGATTTAAAAAAAAGTTAAGTAATAATTAACCATATTAAGCTAACGTCGTATCTTAAAAAGGTTTTTTATTAAACTAATAATTAATAATTTATTAGATAAAGATTTTATTTTTTTTAACAGCTAAAAATAATATAATAAACTTTTCTGCGTTCTTTAACGCGTTTGTTAACGCGTATCTTTATCCGAAAAATCGAATAATAATAAAACTGTCGGCAATTGGTGCTTACAGGTGTTACCTGCTGGCTGGCTTTGTGGGCCCAGGCCGCACTCCTGCAGCCTGGGACACCCTTTGTCCACAGACGATCCTTTGTCACCCAATCATGTATGTAAGGGCGATTGCCTACGGACTAGATTTGTCCTTTCCTAGAACACATAGAACCAACGCATGAGAGTTACGCCAGATTCCTATATTTGATCACTGTGACTGCTGATATGGTAGCATCTTCTGGTTATTAATAACCTAGTACGTTATACGAAATGGTTGATTGCAGTCTGGTGGCGGCAATAGTTAAGTCATTATTAGAAAAAGCAAGAGGTTTAAGAAAGAGCCGCTTAGTTAACGATTTAAAAAGAGAGTTAAGTAGCAGTTAACGATATCAGGTTAACGCCGTACCCCAGGAAAGTTCCTTACTAAGTTAATGGTTAGCAACCTATCCGATAAGGGCTTTATCCTTATAAAGGGCCAAAAGTAAAATGATAACTTTTTCCCTTTCTTTAAGCGTATACCTTTACCCGAAGAATATTATAATAAGGAAAGGTAAAAAAAAGAATAGGAGCTATTTTTAGTAAAAAATAATTTATTATTTTAGTAACAGCAATTAAAAGCAGATAGGCTAAAAACCTTATTTATTTAGAAATAATATCCCGAATCAGATTTAAATAAGCTTTATACATCTTTAGGTAATAATTTAGATGATATCAGACGGGACGTTAAAGTACGGGAAAATAAATACTTATAGGTAGAAAAAAAAGTTAAAAAGTTAAAATTCCAAAATCGAAAAATTAAAAAGTTGATAATGTAATTAAATAAAATAATAATTTAGTTCCTGGACGGGTTTTAATTAACGACATCGCGGAATGCGAGTATATAAGTGAAGGCGTTTAAGGCGTCGTAAAGCGCTTAACCCGAAATACGGGCGAGTAACTCGAAAGAAACTTCCGTTACAATAAAAAAAAACGACGTAAAAGAAATTAACCGCTTAAAAGAAAGCGAAATAAAGTTTAGGAAATAATTTACTAAAAAACCCGACCCTTTTAAAAAAGCAAAAAATGAAAAGGTAAAACCATTTAAGGAAAAAAATATGGTACGCGATAACCTTAATAATTTAAACAATTTTTCGTCTTTATCTTTATTTTTAGATTTATTTTGGGTTCCCTTAAAAAAGCGTAACAAAAAACGTAATAACTTCCCCAGTAATTTATCTGGTTCCTTTAACAGCTTAAATAACTTTAACGGGGTAAATATACGCCTAAAGGAAAAGAAGTCCAGTAATGGAAATAATAAGCTTCGCTGGAAGCGCTTTAATTTTACGCTAAATAAAAAAAAATACCTGTTCGGTTAAGCTAATTAAAAGCTTTAAAACAATACGTTAAATTTTGCACTTGAAAAAATTAGCTATAAGAAGGGCATAAAGCTGAAGTAATTAAATTAGCTGCGCCTCGTTAAGGTTATCACCAAAACTTGCAAAAAAGCGCCTTTTAAGTTAATTATAAGTATTAAAAAGGGAACGAAAATATTAAGGACTTTTTAAAAAACTTACGCCGTAATAGGTAAAGCCAAGTAAAGGTCCTTTTAAAAAAAGCTAAGCAAAATTACATATAACGGTAAAAACCTAATATAGTTTATTACCAAATTTTAAAAGCTTTTTCGGGAAGTTAAAAGTTATAGCATAAAGCTCGGAACCGAAAAATATATTACCATGTTCCTTACTGCTATAAAAAACCGCGTTAGCAGCTGGTACAAAACGATGCAATTAATGCTGCGCTAAACGGATTATTCCTTCCAGCAACTAATTAACGACTTTAATAGCGGGTTCCATAACTGTTCTGGCAATAAAAAAAGAACGGGAAATCCCATAACGCCCAAAAAGGCAAGGGCAAGGGTAATAATAATAATAAAAACAACAAACCCGTATGGAACAAGAACAAAAATCCCCTTTGCTTTAATTGCGGCAAGTATAGGTACCTAGCCAAAAATTGCTCTAAACCTTACAAAAAAAAGAACGGCAAAGGAAAGAAAGATAAAAAGGGTTAATATTAAGGAAGCAATAATAGCAATAACAATCGAAGCAGTAACTTTCGCGATACCCAAAAAGGTGGTTAAGGTAAAGAACAATTTATCCTTAAGGGCTTAAAGGACGTATATCGCTTTAATGAAGGAACATTTAGCGCTTAAGCCGATAATCAGCAGCTTTAGGACCTGATATAATAATATGATAAAATATTACAGGAATTAGCTATAAGGCCTTTAATAGCTAAGTACCCTGAAGCAATTATCGGAAAGGTAATTATAATAATCAAATGCGTTAAAGTTATAGCAGATGGATACGCTAAAACTTTAATAATTAAAACCCCTAAAGCAACCGTTATAAAAAGCGTTATATTTTTCTATATCCATTCATCCATAACTAACGATAAAAACAAGTTACTTTAAAACTTAAAAGCGAACGTTAACATTACGAACAACATTAAAAATTTCGAAAAAAATATTATTTTAAACATAAAGTCCAAAGGTATTTACATCATAACAGGTAATAAGCTAATATTAGCCATTTCCGTTAAGATAATAAAATAAGCCCTAAAAAGTCCCCGAAAAGAAAATAACGAAATTTTAATAAAATATACGCTATATATTAATAACTTTCCTTTAAAAATGTTCTTTGGAAAGATATATTACAGAAAGGGATGTTCCCTAAATAAGAATACCTTAATAAACCCTAATAAATCCCAGTTAATAATAATTAACGTATTTCGAAAAAGCTTTTTTTATGGCTTTATGGGAAACCGGAGCCCATTATTAAGGCCCCGAAGTTTACGAACGACGAGAATTGGTAATAAGGCTACGGGTTAAGGGAGGCATTCGGTAAGGAAAACGGCGATAACCTGAAGCAAGTACTTATAAACGCTTTTAAAAATGGAAAGGTTTTTATAACGGACGAAGTTATGAAGAAACTTATTTTTTAATACCGCCGCCTTTACCACCTTAGTATTAAACGATTAATTTGAATTATTAAAAGGTTTATGGGGATTAATATAAACCCCGGAGATATGGAATTACTTCCTTATATAACGTATAACGAAGGTAAAATACGGAAGATATTATTTAGAAACCTTTAAAAACGAAAACTGTACGTAAAAAAGATTATTTGGTATAATATAAGGTCCGTTAAATTTATTAACATTAAGAATAAGGCCTATTACGGCCTTATTATAGATAACCTTTCGCGTTATAAAAAATATTATTTATTTAAAACCAAAAATAAGGCCCAGCAAAACCTATATACATATATTATACGAATAATTAAACGTTTAAAAATAACTTTTTCTAATACAGAAAGCCGAAATAAAAAAGTATAAACCTTACGCCTAAACGGCGGCAGGGAATTCGGCATAATAATTATTAAAAACTTTTACGTTATGGAAAATATCGAATTAGTAATTTCCAGCCTACGTAACCAATATTAGAACGGAATTACGGAAAAAGGTATTTAATTTTTACAAAACGAAACGCGTATAACCTTCGCGCAGATAAAAATCCTTATATACTTTTAGGATTTCGTTATGAAAGTTATAACGTATACGATTAATAGGACTGGATAGTTTATGGTAAATAACATAATACCAATTAAGTGCTTTAAGAAAGTATTTGATCTTAAAAGATAATTATATAAACTTAATAACAGTTATTTCCATATCCTCGGTAGTAAATATATGGTCCTAATTAATAAGAACCATAGGACCAGGTTAAAGAAACTAAAGGCCCGAAAGGTTAAAAAGATGTTGTTAAGTTATAAAAGGACTTATAATTACAAAATATAATTATTAAAAAGCGGCAAAGTACTTATTACGCCGTACGTTATAATTTATAAAAACTTAAAAAAGCTAGGATAATTTTTAAACCTTAAGGATATTATCCGATCGCTTCCGTAACTAATACAAAAGCGTTTAAAATACCGTTAAAAACAAGGCGTTAAAATAAAAAATAAAGATTATAACGTTATCTTAAGGATAATACGGATAAAAAAATCAAAAAGGTTAAACGCAAAAAAGGGCGTCCGAAAAAGACGGTTCCCAAGCTATATACCCTAAAGGTTTCAGATAAAGCCCCAAAATTAATGCGTAAACTAAAGCTAGCTTTAACCCAAAAGGGCGATAATTACGGCCCATATACCTTCCATTTTAGCCCGTCGAATAACGACGAAAACTTTTTTGGTAGTTCCGGAAATACCGAACGGGCTATCCGGAACGCTTACGAATACCAACAGATAATTAACATGTTAAAAAATAAGTACGATAGCATATTTAAAAATTCGGAAAATATTAACCTAGGTAAGTTATCTACTATTTATAAGCTATTTATAATAACGGACGACGGCCCGTCCCTAAAAAAAGCCATAAAAGGCCCAAAACGAAAAATATAACTTAAAGTAATCTTTACGGAAATCAAGGAAAACCTTTTACGTAAAACCTTTAACTTTATACCCTTCGATAAGGGCCGTACCCGCAAATACCTTATTAATACCAAATAAGTACTAAGGAAAAAATATACGTTTACAAAAAAGTTAAATAAGTTTAAGGCCCGTATTTACGTAAGGGGCTTTATATAGCGAAAAGGAATAAACTATAATAAAACCGTAACAAACATCGCAAAAGCTATACATTAAAAGATCTTGATAATTTTGGCTGCCTATTTAGGCTAGTATATTCTCCAGATTAACTTTATCGCTACGTACTTAAATAAAAACCTGAAAGAAGATATTTACATAAAGTAATTCCCCATACTAAAGGAATATTTCGATACGTACCCGGAAAACAAACAAAAATACCAGTTTTCCCCTAAAAAGGTTATCAAGCTGATAAACCTTTTATACGGCCTAAAACAAGCTGGAACTGCTTGGCAAAAAAGAGTTAAAGGGATATTTACGAAACTAAATTTCCACCCGTTAATTTCGGATAATACGATTTACTTCAACCCTAAAACTGGAAATATTATCGTTTCATACGTTAATAATTTCCTGCTTTTCGGAACCGACAAATAATACCTTAAAAACGTTACCAAGAAAATCGCTAAGGACGTCCTTATTAAGGACTTAAGAAATGCGGATTAGTACCTAGGCGTACGAATTGTCCGTTTCTCGTCGACTGGCGACGTCAGGTTAAACCAATAATAATATATCGAAAAGTTACTAAAGTTAATTAAGCTAAACGAAATACGAAAAAAGCTTACGCTATTTATTAAGGATTATTTAAAGCACGTTATAAGACACGACGGCAAGGCTAGCAAAAAATCTACATTCGAATATGCAAATCTGGTAAGGAAGTTTAACTTTTCTAATTATATTAACAAACCGGATATAACGTTTGTAACGTTAACTTGGGTTAAGTTTATAAGTAACCCGTTACTTAAATATCGGGAATATATCAAAAGATTATTACGTTACCTAAACGGTATAATAAACTTATCTTTTCGGTACCGAAAATTAAAATAAAACTACCCGCACCGGAAATATAACGACCTAAGGTTATTCGGAATAATGGATATAAATTTTGCGGATAATAGCAAATTAGCAAAGTCCATAACTAAATATGTATTTTTTATAACTAAAACGCCCGTATCTTAAATCTCAAAGTTACAAGGCGTTATCACGAAATGCACCACGAAAGCAGAATACGTAAAAGCAGGAACAGCTACAACGGAAGCAGCAAAGATCAAAAACTTTTTAACAGAATTAAAACTTATACCTAAAAATCCCATTCCTATCCTGGAAGATAATATAAAGGCCTTAAAGTGGGTAAAAAAAACGCAGATATCGAAAAAAAAGCGTTACATTAGAGTTAAGTACTATTACGTCCGTCAGGAAGTTCATGCAGGAAATATTAGCTTCCAGTACGTGGAAAGCAAAGATAACCCTGCCAATAGTTTTACGAAGCCATTTAATAAGGTAGATTTTAAACGGTTCATACGGAACTTGGGATTTAAGAAAATTAAAAATTAATATACAAAGACTAAGGTTCAATCCCTGTATAAATTGGTTGTTTTTAAATTTGTTTTTGGACTTTTCCAGCCATGGTCACCTGACGTAAGAGGGCGTGTCGGCAATTGGTGCTTATAGGTGTTACCTGCTGGCTGGCTTTATGGGCCCAGGCCGCATTCCTGCAGCCTGGGACACCCTTTGTCCACAGACGATCCTTTGTCACCCAATCATGTATGTAAGGGCGATTGCCCACGGACTAGATTTGTCCTTTCCTAGAACACATAGAACCAACGCATGAGAGTTACGCCAGATTCCTGCATTTGATCACTGTGACTGCTGACAAAAACTAAAAAAAGGAAATTAAAAAATAAAGAAATAAAGAAATAGAAAAGATTAAATAATTAAGAAATTACAAAGTTAAAGAATTAAAGAATTAAAGAATTAAAGAATTAAAGAATTAAAGAATTAAAGAATTAAAGAATTAAAGAATTAAAGAATTAAAGAATTAAAGAATTAAA
>QJNU01000831.1:0-27709 GCA_004154915.1 Monosporascus ibericus | reverse complement strand
AAAAAAAAAAAAAAAAAAAAAAAAAAAAAAAAAAAAAAAAAAAAAAAAAAAAACATAAATCTTAAAAGAATATTAGGAAATATAAATACGAAAAATATACGAATATTAACTATACAGATATTTAAAGATTTATAAAACCTTAAAACCGTTACAACGTACTTATTGTTTTCTTAAAATAAAATTAATAATAAAAGAAATACAATAATAATATCACATATATAATAAGGTAAAGACTGGACGACATAAATCATACAGAGAATTATAACTATTACTAGTTGGAAAACGACTCTAAGATTCAGTTGCCTTCGATTTTATTACTAAGCTTTTATTATTAAAAGATCTAGTTACAGGCATATATTGCGGTAGCATTTTTATAATCGTTAACCGATTTACAAAGTTTATCTACTTTTTATTATATAATGAAAATATAGATGTAGAATAAATAATATATATCTTTTTAAAACATATTTTAAGAATATAGGGATCACCAACGAAAATCATTTTAAATAAAAAACGATATTTACTTTAAAACTCTGGCAAGGACTTATAATATAGCTAAGCTTAAATCATAAACTATTTAACGTATTTAAACCCTAAACAAATAGATAAACAGAAAAGTTAATTAAATATTAAAAACTTATTTACGATATTATCTTAATTACGAACAAAACGATTAAACCTAAAAACTACTTATCGCCTAACTAACTTATAATACCAGTTACCATAAAAGCATCAAAACAGCTCCAGCAAATACCAACTTTAAGTTTAGACCAGAGATTTATAAGGATATACGAAAAAAACTAATTAATGTTAAAGCAATCCTTATATCAAAACAACTTAAGTAATTATACGTAAAAATAAAAGTAAAACTTAAATTCGTACGTAATCAGAAGAAAGAGTACTATAACCAAAAAAGGTTAAAGAAATTAACCTTTTAAAAAAGACAAATGGTTTACCGAGCCACCAAAAGAAATCCAAGTTAAACGATTAAATAAAAATTTAACTTTAAGTATATAGGCCCATATTAAATTATTAAAAGAAATTCTGAAACTACTAAGTAGAATTATTACCTAATGTTAAACTTTATCTAATCTTTTACGTTTCCTTATTCGAGTTAATAACGGATATTATTAACGTTAATATAGGACGAAAAGAAAACGACAAAGAGGATGTACCGGGATATGAAGCAGAAGAAATCCTAAATATACGAAAAAGAAATAAATTTACGGAGAACTTAATTAAATGGAAAAACTATCTAAATTTCGAAAATATTTAAAAACTCGCTAAAACTTTTATGAACGTTTAACATTTATTAAGAAACTTTTATTAGCAAGGATAAACGCGTCTTAATTAATAGTTAACTAATTAATAGGCTTAAATTAGTCGACCGGGTTTATGGTTTAACTTAACGTAATAACGGCAACCGCCGCCTTTAACTGCTTTTGCTTTTTTTTCAACGTTTAAATTTTTCCATAACTTCCGCACCTTAAATACTACGACAAAACATTTCGACATTACGGGAACGGAAAAGTTTTTTTTCATTTACGCAAACGGTTTAAACGGTCAAATAATTTAAAGAAATATTATTATACTTTAAGCAGCTTCTCCTTAGCTATACGCTCTGTTAACTTTAAACGATCTTCTTTTACGATAAGGTTTTTATATTTAAATTAAAAAAGAAATCGAATAAATCGTAAAAGCCCCCGTACTCGGTATAACGCGTATATTTTCCAGAATTATAATGCGCCTTAGAAATCTTATTTTTAAATTTATAACGAAAATAAAATAAGTTCGACGACATGGTAAAACTAAGGCGGTTGATACGTTTGAAAAAAAAAACGAAAGCGTTAATACGCTAGTAGAACGACGTCTTTTAATTCGACCTAACATAATAAGTATAGAAAAGGGAAAATTACTTACTAATATCGATAGATAAACAATTAATTTTTAAAAAGAAAAATCCCGGAAGCGAGAAATCGTATTATAACCTAGCAGTTTTAACTATAATATAAACGCTCGGAATTCTAAAAAGACAGCCCCGACCTAAATTAAAACGGTACGTAACTAGCTCAACAAGCTTAATAGTTCTTATTAACTTAAGAATCTAAAGCTAGTTAAATTATAAAAAGGCTTAAAGTAACTTAAAAAAACCTAATGAATAAAAGAATATAAGCCGCTGAAATACCTGAAGTTAAAACAAAGATATATATATTCGTTACAGCTTATAGTTTGAATAAATTATCAGCTTATAATATAACTTGATTATCTAAGATTACATTTTAATAATTTGCTATTACCAAACGTAACTATTACACATCTTATCGCTTAATTTCTCACGATATTACTGCCCACATAAACCGTACGACTAGGTTTAATAATTAGTTAAACCCCTTAACTAATAGTATGTGCTTCCGCGTGGATTTGTCGCCGTTTTTGGCAGGCACGCACCGCCGCATCTGGCGGCCATTCCACATGCCAAGACAATCAGTTTCAGGCATCAACTTTTTGACCGCCTTCCCTAAATGAGAGCCGCTCTCACCGCCTGCCGATTCCAATCATTCACTAGCCAGCGCAAACGGTCGCTTCCGTCCATAACGTCCAATACCGCAGTCAATTTCTTTTTCCGTTTATAGCCAAATGACACCCGCTTGTACACACAGAATATCAACAACCGCTGCTTCTCATCCTACACGACCTGGCACTTCTGAAATAAAAGATGGATCGTAATTTGAAACCTTGCAGTTTTGATAATGGGGTGCTTGTTAGGCTCGAATCGCACATTCACTCGGACACTTAGATACAAAAAAACCGGCGGCCAGTTAGCCGAGTTGCCTTTCGTCTACTTTCTCGTCATCGATCTCATTTTTGCTTTTCTTCTTCATTTCTATCACCTATTCAGTCTTCTGTAATAGGCAAGCAACATGGTTTCATCCTCAGGACCTCCACGGCGATGGCGTCAACGTCGTAACCTGAGACCAGCAGCCTCTGCCGCCATGAACTCCCATGGGGGACCAATTACTAGCAATGACGGATCTGCTGGTTAAGCACTTACGATGCTACAGCTAGTAAAGATTTTATTGCCACCACTGTTCGTTCGGCAAAAAGGCAGCTCGATACTCTAGTTGCTACTTATGCCTTTTTCCTGAGAGACGCTTCGAGAAATCCCGCGCTACCACTTTCTAGTAACGAGGTCACTCAAGCGTTTGCTAAATGTCATGAAGCATTGGATTTTTTAGGTTCTTTGATGAATGACCTCCTTCGCATTTCTAATGGCGGACTAAGTAATCAGACTACCATTCCAAGGAACTTTAAAGTAATCCAATCGCCTGTGAGCAAGTTTAGTCCTAAAGGAACCGCTGGACCTATTACTTACCGTGAAAATAAATAGGAGGATAATATGCCGGTCGCCAAAGAAAGCCTTAAGTTACAGCAACAAGAATACCCAAAGTAATCTTTTAATACTTCGACCAAAGCCACCTTATCCAAAGTCAACGATTTTGCCTCCAAGTTGCTAGCAGACTAAGAGTGGGAAGCTTCATCGAAGGTTTAAAGTGACTGTTTAGAATCCTTTGAGTCTGGGTCAAAAGCTGGCTCAAAGTTTGAATCTGATTCTGATAGAGATTCTGGCTATGCCTCGGTCGAGAGTCACCAAAGCGAAGGGGAGTTTTATAATTAAAAGATCGCTAAGTATGAGAAGGAAGGTTTTACGATGGCAAACCGAGATAATATTACTATAAAAATGATAGGCGTAAAGGAAAGAAAATGGATTTAATAAGTATTTCTTACTTATAGTTAAGGCTTATTAAGATTATTTATTATTATAGGTTTTGTACTATCATTAAGCGGGACCCGAATAGAAGCCTTAAGCAATACTAAGGCAATATATTTAAAGGTTATTTATACTGAAGGTATAAAAACTCGAGAATTAAAAAAAAGTTATCCATTATAATATATTAGAAAGTTCTTGGCATGTATTACTGCGATAAGATGATGATATGGATGAATGGTATAATTTTGTATAATATTAGAAATGCATGTAATTTTTTAAACCTTTCCAACTTTAACAGATGTATTAATTAACCTGTCTAGTGGATTCTTGTTGTTTTTGTACCTAAATTTGAACTTAATACTTCGACGAAGGACAAATCTGGCCTTTATGTTATAGACCTGGACTTGATGTTACATTATCTTTAGGTATTGGACGAAGAAATATTTACCTACGAACGTTTTCGTATATAGTTGGCGATTATTTTTGTTTTGGTTGGTACTATATTAATACGGCCCGGAACTTTTATCGGGAACCTTCGTTACAAAGATGTTAAGTTTTAAGTTTATCTACCGTCGCCTGGCAGTAAACGGGCGCGTATCGGAATGGTGGTAACATTGACTAAGATGAAAAGAACCGCCGGTAATTCAGTACCGACAGGATATAGGTTCCACGAAAAGGACATTTTTTTTTTTACGATCCCGTTTTATATATGGAAAGTTTGGCTATTGCCGATAATGCCTTCCTGAATGAGTTTAATGATATGGAAGATATTTATCGTTTTATAATACCGCCAAATGCCTTCCGTATATCTTTTTTTTTGGAAGGATAAGTAGTGCGAGAGGTACGTTTTTCGGGATATCCAGGGCCGTGAAAAGAACGTAACCATGGCTTTGGATAAAGCCTTCGAATTTAATAAAGCGAGGAAATACTTGATCCGCCTCGGCCGAGCCTTTAGGTATAAAAAGCAGCTTAAATGGTACGACCTCGGTCGTGGATCAGGTAAAAAGCTGAATAGTATGTATATTAACTGTTATTTTTGATACGACGCTAATTATTATCTACAGAGGCGTTAACTCTGGCAGAGCGCAACAAAAGCATGGGGCATAAATAAGGGGACTCGTTAATTTATGTTCGATTTTATATGCCGGATTATACCGAGGTAAACTTTCAAAAGATTATGTTCGGAAATGAACTATAGAGGGATTTAATCCATCTTATGGGCCGTTTTATGCAACATGGTGATGCCTTAAAGCGCCTTACCGAATAGTAAAGGGAAAAGGTTAACAGGGATCCGAAACTTATAAAACTTTGACAAAAGCGTGCTCGATATTAGGCCAAAATTAAGAGTCGTGGTTGGACTTTTTAGATAACAGCAGAGATGAAATAAGGGAAGCGTTTCCTTGGACGATATAACAGATACAATCAGCAGACGGATTGTAAAAGAAAATTGTTACAAGATCGGCATTTTTCCCGCGCTATTTAAGAGTTCCATGATTCGATATATAAAGAGGAGATCGGTCGGCAACTTAGGCTGTGATCGATAACGGCTTAATGGCTTCATGGCTTATTGACAGTGTGTACATCAGTACATATGGCAAAATTAATAATTAATTATGTATTATTCGTATTTTTTCTAGGGCCTAGACCTAAAGAAGTTACCGTTTTTTTGGCTAACGTTATTTATATGTGTAGTGGCGATAATATTATGATTTCGGAGCTAGGTAACGTTGAAGCTTTTCTTTTTAACGTTTTAGTTGCTTTATGATAATTTCGTAATATTGGTCCCTTAAAAAAAAGATGGGTCTTTTTTAACCGAATGTTTTTGCCGTTTGGAGAAAGGATGGTAAGGATTTTGCGTTCGTATTTAAGGATTTTGGTTTCGTTTGTAATAATATAGGTGGAGAGATTATTGTTAAAAATATGTTACCGCCGTCCTTTCTAGATGAGTTATAACTTAATCCATTATTTAGTTAGTTTAGTTAGGGCCGAATAAGGTGTTTTATGAGGAACTTTAGGAAGGTTAAAAAGGATTTGTCGAAAGATTTATAAAAAAAGTTATAGAAAGATTTATAAAAGGTTTTATAAAAAAATAATAACGTTTTAATAAAGTTGAAGACGAAAGTACGGTTATGAGGTTTGGATTTTTGAGCGTGATGGAATGCCGAATTTATTGAAATTTTTATAAGTTTTTTTTTTATGTGGTAAAAAATAAATTTGTTATTAAGCGCCTTATCGTTTTGAAGCCCGTATACGAAAACTTTGCTGTTAAGATAAAGCTGCGCGTTGATAATTAGTTATGGAAAGGGGATATAATGAAGGCGAAGTATTTAAAGGAAAAGAAACGGTAGATGTAGTATTTGGCGGTAGTTTTATTCGAAATAAGTAATGATAAAGAGATTGAAGAAGGTATTTTTTTTTGTCCGAAAAAAAATAAAAAGTTATTTTGAAAAAGGATTTTAGCGTAACGTGGTTTCGTAAAGAACTTTTCGTGAATAAGGCTATATATCGTACCGTTTTCGCGAAAAAAACCGTTTCGGGAAGGTTTGTTAAGAAAGTTGGTAATAAAGTCGATTTATTTGATAAAGGTAATATTAGTGATGAGAGCATAATTTCGGGAAAGGATAATAATAAAGTTATAAAAGGGTTAAATGTTTTTAAAGTTAAGGCGTGGGTTAATAAATTTAATTTTAATATTAACGTTAAATTATCGGGTAACAAAGGAATAAATTTATAATTTACGGTATTTTCGTTATAAATAACGGAAAGGATACCGCCTTTAATTAAACGGTAAAGAATTTCGAAAAAAAAGTTAAGCGAAAAGAAGGTTATTTTAATAAGCTTTTACGGTTTTAACCGGGTATAAAGCTTTAAAGATATAAAGAAAAAAGTAATAAGTTATTTTGTTAATAACTTTACGGATAATATTGAAATTTTTATTTTTTTAATAACGTATACGGTATTTAAAAAAGAAATAGATTTTATAATATTTAATAATTTAAAATCGAAAAAATAAAAGGTAACTTAGTTAAATACGTTAATTAATAAAAGTTAATAATTATGGCCGGGATAGTTATATAAATTTATATGTACGGAAGAGTTAAAATAATAAAGGTTAATTATTTTAAAAAAGTTGTAAAAATTAAAAGATTTAAAGAAATTTAAAGAAATAAACGTTTTATAAAATATTTTATGTTTTGAATTAATTATAATAATTTTATTTATATTCGTATTCCGAAATTAGTTTTATTTTTTGTAACAAATCGTAATTAAAAATACATATTATAATTATTTTATAAAAGCAAATTAATTTATATAAAAATAATTATACCTTTTTTATTACGTTATGAAGTTTTATTACTTAAAGAGTTTAGTATTAGATTTTGTTATGCGTTAAAAATAGAGGGGTTTAATTAAAACGTATTAAGGCCCCATTAACGTAAAAAGAACTTAAATAAAGGAGCTATAAAAAAAAGCTATTTTATAACAATTTCCGAAATACCTAATGTTTTTAAAATCTATATATAAATTAATAATCTTTTCAGGTTTTAAAGAATTTGATTTAAATTATTATATGCAATTATTACTTTTAATTTAATTCTTAATTATTTTAATCCCCCCCCTTTTTTTTAACGTATATACGTTTCTATAACGTAACGCATTTTTCTTTAAAATAATATATTTTTTATTAAATTAAAAACCTTTTTTAATTTAATTATTTATTATTATTATTATAAATTATCGCCATATATTACTGATAACTCCGTTACTACCTGAGGGCTATCCGCCATCGTATATTGTAAAGGAATTTTCTTATTAACTTTAAAATAATGCGTTACCGCCGTTTTTCGAAAAAAGAAATTTAAATTTCGTAAAGTTTTGTTTTTTATTTATATTTTTTCCCGTTTTTTTTAATAAAGTTATATAAAATATACGTGGCGTATATAAATTGGATTTATGATATTAAGTTATATTCGGGCGCGGAATACCGTATAATTTTAAACCTTTTTTTTAATATACCGAATATTTATTTTATAATGATTTTGATTTTTAAATGGTGTAAGTTATATAATCTTTTCGTTGTCCGAGGCCCTTTTTGGCCTAGCCGTTATTTTTAAAGATGGTATTTAATTGCCGGGAAAGGTACGATAATTTCCGTTTAATTGCCGAAGTTATTATCGGCTAGATAAAACCGACCCGGTAATATTTTAAAACTTCGCAAAATAATATCCGTAAGAAGCTTAAAGTTATATATAAATCTTTAAGCGCCGGTTAATACGTAATTAAAAATTTTATTACGTTTTATGAGATAAAGTTTTTATAATTTTGTTATCCGCGTTATTTTTATTTCTTTATAAAGGTATGGAAATAAATATTATTAACCGCCCCGATATATTTATTAAATTATTTTAATTTAGGATTTAGTTTAATTAAAGGCGTAAGATATTTTATATTTAATTATTTTACGAAAATACGGAAAAACGTTATTATATATTTTAAAAGCTCACGTACGATAAAATGGATAATATTTTGCGAGATAAGGAATTAATTAACCGCGTTTTTTTATATTTTATTAAAGGCTATAATATATAAAAATATTATAAACTTTTAGGTAACGGAGGTATAACGGGTATTATTAAGGTTAATATAATGTTAAAACTATTATAATAACTTAAAAAGTTAAAGCTTTATTATACGGAAAAGATTTTTAAATTTCCGGTTTAACTTATTTAGGATTATTTTTGCTAGCTTTCGTAAAGCTTTAAGATTTTCCGGATTATAAGGTTTTTTTTCCGCCGTAAATAAATATTTTCGTTTTTTTTTTTTTTCTTATTTTAACCTTTCGGAATATACGTAAAGCCCGTATAATAACGAAAGTAATCGCCGTATGCCAAATTTATTTTTAAATTAAAAGCTTTTTTATATTTTGTAACTTATAATAATAAAAACGGGTTTAACTTAATAAATTTATTACTTAATAGCTTTAAAAAACGAAAATAATATTTTTTAAGCAATTATTAATAATAGTCGGTTAAGAAACGTTATTTTCGTAAATTTTTGTTATTAATTAAAGCTATTTTAAGGGCTCGGATAATTCCGGACGAAAAGATACATTGCTTTAGGTATAAAGGATATATTTACGATAACCATTACGAAAACTATATCTAAAATGGGCTAGATTCTGTATTTAGCGTCTTGGCTGAGTCATTTCTACCAAGGTGCGGTGTCAATAAGCCATTAAGCCCAGAATTTGTGCCCCGAATAGCGTTATCGATCACACTCTTAATGGCATTCGACCTTCGGAATACTTCGCACCACCTATAGTGCAATATCAGCTTCCAGAACGGGCCCGGATTGCCAAGTTATTTTCGGAAGTCGTTAATGTCTCCAACAGGGAGGAAATTTATTAGCTCCGTATGGCTTTTGTGAAAGAGCTAGTTATGCTTTGTTACCGGCGAGAGACCCCTCGGTATTATCAACGAAAGACCGATTGCAAGCCGGCGCTTTTTAAGGTGTCCAGCAGAGCTAACGTGCTTAGATCCCCGTCCAAAGTGGCAACCCAAATCAATATTACGAAGGACGCCGTCTCTGTGGATGAGTTATTCGTCTGTCCCTTTTGCGGAGGTGACAAAAATGCCGATAGCTTGGCCAGTCACATTTATGAGCAACATCTTAAGAAGCAGCCTGTCCCATTTTATTGTCCGTACGAGAAATGTTTAGGGATCCTTGGAAGCATAGAGCACTTTGTGGACCACAGCCAACGCCAGCATCAGCTAGATCTGACCTCGTTATTTGATTAGTATGGTCTTGTCTCAGGAATAAAGCGATCAAGCAGGGTGAGGCGAGGCTGGGCGGGGAGCCTAAAAGTAGCTATCTGATGTCCAAAACCGAGATCTATACAGTATACTTTAAGTGATTCTCCATCTTAAGAATGATTCGCGTCGCGTGCTTCGTTTCTTTACGGCATTCGGACTCTGACTGGTAATGCGGCGGATCAGTAGAAGTGTGGCCGGACATCGCTACACTTGCCATACGAAATCCGACCGGCCATCTTAAGCAAACGATCCCTGGATATGTCCCAGAAAGACAATAGACGCCGACATCAAAGCTTTAGGTCATGTAAACCACGGGTGCAGCTGGGCATCTCGTGAGCCTCCCCTCGTTATGTGCTTCTCGACCAAACGCTCTAGACGTGCGGATATTGAAGATGGTGCCACCTTTAGTAACACTACCCAATGGAATACCACAATAGCGAAACATGAGCTCGAGCTCATATATTCGGTAGACGCCAAGGGACTATTCCGTTATCGCATTTCCATGAGCAATCTATGATGGGTACTATCTAGAGCTTGGGGCCATTAGCGCCCTCAAGTCAGGCGGTTGACTAGACTTCCAGCAGCCTTCAGTGCTAATTTTTGAGAGTACTCGTCCTTCAGACGCAATGCTTTTCATGCATAGCTATACGAGGCCATGAGAAGGTCGTAAGCCAGCAATGAATCGCGAACGACAGATCTCAGAGTGTCCAACTCTAGTAATGTGCTATGACTGTGAATTGTATCCACAACAACATCTCTAAGACCTCGATCAGCATCCGGGGTAGTTAAATATACTTCTCGCGCCGCTTCCACAAAGTCTTCGTGCTCCCAGAACCAAAAGCAATCAGTCTGGAACTTTTCTTTAGCTAAAGACTTCAGAGATGGGATTTGATACTTTTCAGCTAAGGCATAGACGCGGGAGTGATGGACGAGGTTTTGGGTAGTACACTTCGGAGGCTGCGGTTTGGGAACCCGCTCTTCCATTGGCAAGCAGCTGCATAAGCAATAATTCCTCTTTTTCGCTCTCAAACGGGACACATTTTCTCGTCTTTTCTTACAGCGTTTACAACACTGATAAGGGGGCTGAGAATGGGTTAATTAAGGCTTTGTTGAAGAATGAACTGGGCTCGTAACATACCCATTCATCCCAGGCTAGTTCCTCTTCTTCGGCTGGCTCCGGCAGCGATTCTTCGGGTGGTATAGTAGCAGTCTCGGTTTCAATATTATTCTGGCAAGAAACCTTAAGGTCTGCGCCATCGACAGGGTTTTCGCCATGGTTACTCGTGGGATAGTCGTGATGGTAGAGAAATTCAACCATGGACTTGACTTCTTCAGGGTTGTCATCTTCGAGATGGACGGTGGCAGTCTTCTTCTCCTATTTGTATATAAGCGTGGTGTTGGAGATTAACAACGTCGCGATATATGCGGATAGTTTTACCTTTATATCAAGGGTAAAAGTAGTACTAAAGAACGCTGACCGAGGATATATTATAGCTTTATAAACATAGTATTCATCTTATCTGTAAACAATCTTACAATTAGAGTATTGTCCCGACGTAAAGAGCTTAGAAGATTATTAAAAGGGCTAGAATGTATTTAATAGCTAGTAAACCTACCCCTTTAACGCGTTATTCAGCTCCGCTTGTGATTGAGTAGTTATGGTGTTTATAGTACTTAGTTAACGAGGTAAGTTAGATTTAATCAAAAATAAGAGGAAAGAGAGAAAAGGAATAATAGGGAATATAAAGATAGGGCGACCGCCTATTTGCCTTTGCTTTATCTTAAAGGGGTGGCGGGTCTCCTACATATAAATAAGTATACGTATTCTTATTATAACTTTTCAACTCCGCTAATAAGATGATTACGTACAGGTTAATGTGGAGTTCTGAGTTCGGCGTCGCTAGTTAGCCCCTCTCTAGCTATATAGATGCACTGAGACCTGGAAACGTAGTACAATCATAGGTATATTGACTAGATGGCTAAATCTCGCTCTCTGGAGAAGAAAAGAAGGAAGTTCTACAATCTGGAGGCAGTTATAGCCTTTTATAGGCAATCCTCAAGTTAGGTAGCCATCTTGGCACCTGTTCTGCCTAGCAGGCAGCAGGTTGGACGGGGGGGACCCCTCAGGGTCCAACTGATGCTTATATCTAATACGCTAGACACTCAGCTTGTTTGCTCCCGTGCTACGTTAGATGGCCGTAGAACAGACACAAACTAAAACGGGGAGCAGGTAATAGCGGCCCGAAATAGCAGTTACGGTCTTTATAGACGTACGAACTAATAGCCCTACTGTTACTAGTCATCGGTTTCTACGATTGAGATCGGCCTTATCTGCGACTACTAGTTCCAAGACTGCCGCCGATACCTACTTGAATTAACTTCGAAGAGGATATCAATGCCGAGCGCCGCTTCCGCCGGCCGAGGCTGGACGGTTCATCACCGCTCGCTTGGGTAAGACGCTCGGCTCGCGGCGGAACTGTTATTCGTTCATCAGACTAGACATCTTAATAGCAGCCAGCGAGTAGGGAAACTAATACGAACCCCCTTCAGGTTCGATAGGTCGGGACTACCCTCTCTCGAGAAGCGCTTGATGCGATCCAGTCGCGATGGCGTGGGTTGGCCGAGATACTCAGTGGCCGGCTGAAGCGTTAACTCGGTAACACGCCGAGTGGCGGCGCGGCTAGTTTACAAGTGGCGGCGCGGCTAGTTTGCGTACGAGGTAAGCTCGTAATTAGTGTTCCTTCGATTTAGCTCTTTTGTAGTACCTATTTCGTGGCTTTCCCATATCGTGGCATCCTCAGCTTCATGGTTAGCTTTGTGGTCAGCTTCGTGGTCAGCTTTGTGGCATTTCGTGGCATTTTGGCCACGCGAATTTATGAGGGGAATGAGATCAAAGTTGCTTGTAAGGCAATGAGCCTAGTTAGTGAAAGTTGGTGAACTAAGCTGGTGGAGTGAATTGAGGTTCTGGAAAGATGGCGGGGAAGGCGTTAAGAAGCCACTAAGGGTGGGGGAGTCAGTCCCTACAGGCTGCCTAAGGATACGTGCTAAACCTGGCTCTCGGATGATCACTGAAGCTTTGACCACATGATCAGGTACTCTGTTTACATTTACATTTCTCATAGCACTGACGACTCTTCTTCAAAACCAGCAATGGACCCTACCATTCCCTAGTGCCTACCATGGACAATGACGATATTTTTGAATTACGACGGCAAATTCAGGAAGAACGCCGCCGACGTGAAGAGGCCGAAGGTCGCATATTAAACGAGCAGCGCCTCCGCGAAGAAGAGCAGCGTCGACGCGAAGAGGAACAGCGTCGATCGACGCGAAGAGGCCGAGAAAGCCGCCAAATCATCGCAACCACAAGCACTCCAACAGTACCTCGAAGCGTGCCACTCGCTAAGTCGCACCATCCAGGTGGTGACCGACCGGTCGTTAACCACCCAAGGCGACACGACAAACCCGACAGGCCGCATCTTTCCACGACGGATTACCCCCTGGCATGACTTTCCTGCCGAACAAGAAGCTGTCTGGGACCTATTGTCGGCTGGGCAGTCCTTCCCTTCGGGGCCCATCTTTCCCTCCCCTAACCAGCTGGAATATGTCATGTCCTTGATCCGTCCCATCAGCGAGGTCGGACTCCGGGATTCTGAGCGCGGTGCGGTGGCCATCGAATATAAAGCCCCCCACAAGCTGAGCCGGGACGAGATACTAACCGGTCTCCAATCAGAAATCCAGCCAGAAAGGGACGTGATTCATAAGTCTGGCAAGGGCTTCGAATTCTCCTCGCGGCCACTTGCGGCAGCCGTCATCACCCAGTTATTCTCCTACATGGTCGGCAAAGGCGTCCAGTACGGCTATGTATGCACAGGAGAGGTCTTTATCTTCCTTTTCCTGACGACCCTGCTACTGTCCACTACTATGTGTCAGTGCCAAACTCCGATGTACTAGATAATGACGAGACCAGGCTTCATCGCACGGCCGTCTCTCAGGTCTTCGCCTTTATCCTCCAGGCCGTCCGTTCAGAGCCACCTCCGGACTCCTGGCACGATGCTGCTGCAGAGCTCGGCACCTGGGCCGTTGAGTACGACGACGTGCTGAAGGATATCCCCCCTACCGAGCGCAAGCAGCAACGAGCTTCTCCATACAAGCCCCAGCGCTAGAAGGGTTTTACGCGGTCTCCGATTCGCACCCGCTCTCGCTGCAAGCAACACAGTCCTAGACGTCACAGTGACGATGATGACCAAGACCCTGCCCCTCCCTCCCCGTCTCCTGGTCAGCCTCGCCGTCCTACGAAAAACAAAGCCGCTTCCCGCGATGTCCAGGAGGGAAAGGACCGAGGCGGACAGCAAGGCCGCATAAAGGGTCCAGCCGGGAAGCAAAAGATACAGGATCGCCCATTTTGCACCCAGCAATGTCTCTATGGATTGGCTTACGGCGGACCCATGGACAAGGCATGTCCAAATTTCGTTCACCACAAGCGCAGCCATATTGACCCGTCAGAATTCCTCCGGCTTATCCGCCACCAGCTTGCTACAGACCGCGACCGTGGCGCGGACTGCGCCCGTCTCTATCTCGCTGGTTCAATGGGGGCGCTTTTCAAGGTGCGGCTTTCATCTCACGGGTACACCTTTGTTGCCAAGGGTATGAAAAGCTCAGACTTGAGCCGCTTACAGCAAGAGCACGAGGTGTACTCCAGGATCCGGTCTATGCAGGGGACGGGCGTGCCCGTGTTTATCGGGGTAACAGACCTGGTCCTTCCCTACCGTTATGACGGTCGTGCCTTTACGCACTTTATATTTCTCAGCTATGGCGGCAACTCCTTGCTTCGGCACACCGGTCAGATTAAGAAGCCCAGTACTCTTGATAAGATCGCCACCAACTACAAGTGGCTACACCGCCTGGGTGTCCTTCACCGCGATGCGGAGCCGCGGAATATATTGTACGACGAACAGAGCGGAAGGATTATGTTGGTAGACTTCGAAAGAGCCGAAATCCGCAACCGCCAACCACTTGGGCCAATTAGCCCCAATGGCCTGCGAAGGAGAAAACGTGGAGCTAAGGGGGGAGAAGATACAGACCCATATGAGCATGAATTGCAACATGTTTTGGAGAAGGTTTCAGCCAGTATCAATGCATCCTAGTGTCAAGGCGCCATTCAAGATTGGGGGGTTTTTTTTTTCTTATATTCCTGAAACCTGCCCGCGTCATCTGTACAAAAGCAGGGAGGACGGGGATGCGTCCCACGACAAAAGGCGATCGCGTGCCATTCATTTGGTCCCTTGGTCCATCCAATTCTGACTTATCAGCGTATGTGGCAAAGGGGCTTGGCAGACTACCTTGGACGCCGAGAAACAGCAGGCAACTAAGGTGTGACGATGGCGGCGGCAAAGAAGCATGGCGGGATGAGGGCAATGGGCGAAGCGGCTAATTGAGGACAAGCCACGAATCTATAGACACCGTGGTCTGTCAGGATGGAGAGGTAGCAGAGGTAGTGGTAGATCGCATTAAAAGCTGGTTCCAGTAAATCCATTTCCAGAACACCAGGTCCATTTCTAGCCACAAGGTCCATTTTGAGCATCTCTATTCCCAGTCGCTTGATTCGGCCCCAGACCCTGCACGCAGCCTGTGCAGTCACGCAGCCCGTGCAGGCACACATCCCGCAGACATCTAACCAGATCTGAAAAGTGCCCTAGCAACCGTACTGATCCCCATGTATTCATTTTCCCTACTGGCCGGTTGCTATTGAGACGGCTAGTCTGACGAACAAATGATAGATAGTGTAGGGCCCACTGGGTGGCAGGGGCGCTTTGATGGAGAAGATGCTGTAGAAGGTGATCAAATCCAAGTCTGGCCTAGGTTTAGCATGACGGCAGAAGGTGCAAGGGTGCAAGGGTGCAAGGGTGCAAGGGCGTAAGGGCGCAAGGGCGGCGAAGGCGTGGGGTTATCGCGTATGTCAAAGCAGCTCCCGAGTCTCAGACAGAAGACGTTCTTGCATACAGTACAGTACCGTACTGTACACACAGAAGTATGAACATTCAAGAGTGTAGTGAGTGCAATGACAAGAGCATCATCAACTTTATCACTGATTTGGGTGATTGAATCCTCACCATCTACCAGGAGATTGCGCTATCAAAATTTGGTGGAGAGTTAGATCTTGCAATTGACTTGCCTACTTTACGAGTACAGTACGTCTAACTTGGAGAAGAAAAGGGAAGGAAAGATTCTAAATCTACCATTGTAT
Organism: Monosporascus ibericus; assembly: GCA_004154915.1. Lineage (NCBI taxonomy): Eukaryota > Fungi > Ascomycota > Sordariomycetes > Xylariales > Monosporascus > Monosporascus ibericus. Next base: position 11,883 of record QJNU01000831.1, on the reverse strand, counting down.
GGGAGGTTTGATATCAGACCTCCCAATCCCATCTGACAACTGGCGGCCGGCTGCACTCGGCCGAGATACCACGAGGGCCAACATCCAGGGCCCAGCCCGTGACAATCAGGCCCACTGGGCTTAGAAGCTCTTATATATAGAGCTACTACCTAGGTCACTTGTAGATTGCTTTTCCTTCTTCCTTCTCTAGCTAGGCTATAGTCGTCAACAGAGTAGTAGCCTGAGTGACTGCCAGCCTTGTCCCAGTCCTCGGTAAGCTCTGTGACACGGTTTAGGCCTCTTGACGTGAGATAGAGCAAATTCTTGTGAGTATACAAGCCAAAGCATCCATGTGCTGACATCAAGCGCATTCTCTATAGCTCGTCAATGGCAGTACAAGTAACCAAGATGATCCTAAGGACGGGGCTCCTGGGCTAATTCCGCGCGGTCCCATCCACAGTACTCAAATACTCATAGCGTAGACGAGTGAATTTTGTTATACAGAAGAAAGGAGGGCCAGGAAAGGCCTGACAAGTACATAGACACAGAACAGCTATTTGAGCTATCAGTATGGTGCAACTGGCCGGAGCAGAAGGAGGAAGCAGTTCTGGGAGGAGCAGAGGTCGAAGCAACTCCACCGAAGTCCACCGATTGTACAGTGGATTGCGCAATTGCCAAGCCCACGCCACCCATTTAGCCCTTCCTGAAATGGACGTTTATCCATTTGAAGCCGTTTACGATGGATATCGTGTCCATAATAAGTGGTCCTCGTGGCGGTATAGGTCCCGCTGTTAATAAAGCCTAGTTATATAAATGGTGATCTTAATAGGTGGTTATTTGCCGCGTTACAGAAAGGGTCCTACTTACCCGGAAACGCCTAATATTTTAACTTAATATTTCTTTATAACTTTAAATATATTTCTTACTTAATAATAAAAATAATATATCTAGAATCCTTAATCTTTTGCGATTATTTTGATACCGGTTGTTACAGGCTAGAGCCTATAAAGCAGCTCGGGCTTACTAAGCGAGCTCCTTAGCCCGAGCTTACTCAGATATATATAAGGAGCAGACACCTCGCTGGTGGCTAGCTATTTTTTCCTTCTCTCCTCACTTTAAATATAAACCTTTATTAAGCCGTGCTTCCGTTTAACCTACGCATCGTACCCGTTATATATATTTAAGGTCCCAACTTATTACGGCTTCCAAGAAGTTAAGTAAAAACGAAACGTTCCTTAAAAATATTTTAACCACGGATAATAATCTAAAAAAAATCTCATACCGTAATAACGGCGAAATAACATAACTAACGAAGCTATAAACGAACCTACGAAACTAACCTCGTCCGGAACCACTAAAGAAAACTTACAAGATTAATCGCTTATAAACATGCTTTAAAAATTTAACACATAATAAAAAAAATCTACCAAGCTGGTCCTTAACCGTAACGAAACGATAAGCAACCTACTTAACCGAATAACAAAAGTAAAAAAATACCTTTTTACGAAAGCGGAAAAAAAAAGGCCGTTATAAGATAAAACCCGCTTTGTTAAGAACTTACGGTAGCCTTGCCGTTTAATAATACGCTTATAGTAACAAATCGTAAGCCTTTAAAATAACCCTCGTAAAACGGTAAACAAAAGACGTTTCGTTCGTTTTTCGCCATACTCCGCACGAAAATAAAGGAAAACCGGGTTATCTCCGGCTCCCCTACAGCGACCTGCCTAGATATTACAATATCTATACCTACCGAAAGGTAATCGCAACTTAACCATTAATTCGAAACAAAAGGATTACGGGGCAACTTTAACGTTAATAATTTCCTTCTTTATATAAAAAAATAATTCGAAAATAAATAAGCGGTATAATTTGCGAGGGAACAGTTACAATACATAAAGTAAAATTATAGCTAATAGTTTCAAGATTACCTACTAAATTTCGAACTTAAGTTGGCCAAATATAAAAGCTTAACGTAACCCTTAATAGCTAAAATGGTTTCCCTAAACGCCGGCATCAACACGTAATTCCGCAACGCGCTAATCGCAAAAAGCATACCTTACGACGATTATAACCGCTAAATACGCAAGGCAAAAAAGGTAACTAATCGTTTGGAAGCTCTGCCCGATTACCACACAAACAAAGGAACGACAACCTAATACTCCGGCCGAAATGGCAAGGCGGCTAGTTAACAGCAACACGTCGGCCAGGCTAATCAACTAGCTTAAACGACAAACGCCTAAAGGGATATGCTTATAACGGACGTTACGCAACTAACCACATTAATCTCCAAGCTTATAAACCAGCAACGAAATGGCCGAAAAAACCAATCCGAAGGTAGCTCGGAATAAAGTTCGGATAACCGGCCCCATACGAAATGGCTCTCCGATAATAAGGTAAAAGCTCGGAAACGGAAAGGGCAATACTTCCGCTACGCCGCCACGAGCCACTCAAACTGGAAATGCCCTAAATATAAACCCGCGAAACGGCCTCATCCGGCTAGGATAAAGGTTACGGCAGCAAACTCGCGGAAAAACGTCAACAAAGATAGCAACTCGGACGACGAGAATTTAAAAAAGTAACCCCTGCCAAAAATCATTAATAGGAAAAAAATATAACGGAAAAAAAGCTGCAAAAAGCTAACAATAAACTAGATAATACCCCTTTTATATTAGACGCTTTAATTAATAATACTACATATATAAACATCTTAATCGATAATAAATATACTTATTATTCCGCATTTAACGAATAGTTAGCCCGCTGTCTAAAGTTACAACGTATACCTATTACACCCCGCTGGTTAAAGCTGGCGAAAGATAGCGAGTTTATAACGACCCCGATCCGAAAAATTACCTACGCTAACGTAAACCTAAACGGCCGCCGAAAATAAGTCTGGAGGTACGTAATTAAAAACCTATCCTACCCCCTTATCCTAAAAAAACCCTGGATGGAATATAATAACGTCGTCTACGAGGCGAAATAACGGCTAATACGTTTTACGGATAACGTTACCGTACCCGTATTACGCAAAAAAAAAATGGCTCGATAAGGAGCCTAAGGACCGTTTAAAAAGACGGTTATAAAAATATAAGGAAGCTTATCTAATGGCGGCCTTAACCTTCGTAACGATAACGCGGCAAAACCGTCGTAAGAATAACGAAATATAGTTTTTCGTAATCTTTATAAAGGATATTAATAAGGCCTTAAAGGTAAAGCCGTAATTAATACCTAAAAACATAATAAAACGTCTTTTTAAAAAGGTATAAAAGTTCCGAAGCCTTTTTATAAACGACGAAGGCTTGTCATTACCGCCTTATCGTAATAATAACAACGTAACGGTAAACCTAAAAATAAATGCCTCGGGTTAAGAAAAAGTAATCCCATAAAAACCTTTATACGGGATATTAAGGGAAAAGTTATTAATTCTACGTAAAATATTTATAAACCTGCTTAATAAAAACTGGATTCGGGTTAGCAGCTCCCCCGTAGGTACCCCGGTACTGTTTGCGAAGAAACCTAACGGAAACCTACGGTTCTATATAAATTATAAAAAGTTAAATAAAATTACGAAACGAAACCGTTACCCCCTTCCGTTAATAAAGGAAACGTTACGAACGTTATTATAAGCCCGGTAATTTACGAAGCTTGACGTTCGAACGGCGTTTTACCGGTTACGTATCTGCGAAAAAAACAAATAAAAAACCGCGTTCCGTATACGTTTCGGGTTTTTTAAATAATTAATATGCCCATTCGGCCTTAACGGTATACCGGCTACCTTTTAGCGCTATATTAACACTACGCTAAAACGCTACCTTAATAACTTTTATTCCGCGTATATAAACGACGTACTAATTTACTCGTCTAGCTTTCGAACCGACCACATAATTAAGGTTAGGCTGGTATTTTGCCGTTTAACAAAGGTAGGACTAAAGCTTAACCTAAATAAATACGAATTTGTAATCCAGGAAACAAAGTACCTAAAGTTTATTATCGAAATAAAAATAGGTTTAAAGGTTGATCCCAAAAAGGTAACCGTTATTCGAAAATAAAAAGTTCCCATTAACGTAAAAAGGGTTAAGAACTTTATCGGATTTACCAACTTCTACCGAACCTTTATAAAAAACTTTAACGAAATAACGGGGTTTTTTTTACGATTAATTAAAAAAGGGATTCCTTTCCGTTGGAAAAACGAAAAGTAACGGGCCTTCGACCAACTTAAAAAGCTCTTTATTATAACGCCTATCCTTACGCATTAGAACCCCGAAAAGGAAACGGTAATGGAGGCAGATTATTCCGGCTGGGCAACTGAAAGGTGCCTATCCTAATTCGACTTATTAAGGCGTCTACGGCCAGTAACGTACTTTTTAAAGAAGTTATCGCCAGCTGAATATAATTATGAGATATATAATAAGGAGCTGCTAGCCATCGTTAAAGGGCTGGCGGAATGGAAAAAAAAGCTTTAAAAACTAACTAACCTTTTTACGATCGTAATAAATTACGTAAACCTTTAATACTTTATAATTACCCGTAAGCTTATTAAAAGGCAGATTCGATAAGTTAGCTTTTTATCCGCCTTTAATTTCGTATTTAGATATCGCCCTAACAAGCTAACAAGCCGGCCCGATACGATGTTTCGCAGGTTATAGGACGTACCTCGCGATAAAAAAAATATTAAGTTTAAGGGGCGGGTAATCCGACTAATTAAAAAAGAATAGTTATCCGACGAACCGACGCGAATTTAAAAGGTCCTGATAGCCATAACCTACCTAAAGCAAGGAAATAACAAACGACCGGCTATACCCCCCGGTAAGGAAATGTTTCTAAAAAAAAATCTTCAAGAAATATGGGACTTGGGGGTTACCAAGGATAAAATCTTAAACGCGGTATATACCGCGGTAACCCAGAAACTACGTAACTTCTTTTTAGCTATAAACGTGATAAAGGTTTTTATAACGGAATGCTTTTTTAACCTTAAGGGCCTTTTATAGTTTAAAGGACGTATTTAGGTCCTTACTTAAAAGCCGTTCCGGACGTCCCTAATTTAACGGGTATACGACTCCCATATTACCGGCCACCCAAAAAAAACGTTACGTTAACGATATTAATACGTAACTATTATTAACCGGAACAAGTTAAAAATGTACGCTGCTTCTGCCGTAATTACGACGTATATAACAGGTCGTACGTATAAAAAAAAACGAAAAAAGGTTATTACGGTTTTTACCTATCCCAAACCGGTTTTATTTAAATTTTTCGGTAAACTTTATGGTTAACTTACCGGTACGGCAAAAAAAGAACGCCCGTTTTTTTATAGTATTCCATAATCGCTTAACGAAAACAGTTATCCTAAAGCCGATACCTAATATAAACGCAAAAACGTACGCTTAACGTTTCGTTACCTGCTATTAGAGATGTTACGGCTTCCTTAAAAAATTAATATCCGATAAGGGAAACAACTGGACAAATAAATTCTGGACTTACTTATGCAACCTAATAGGTATATAATAATAGCTTAATATATCCTTTTACCCTTAGACGGATGGAACCACGGAAAAAGTTAACCAAAATTTTTTTTCGTATTTCCGTTATTTTATAAGCTACGCATAATATAATTAGGCCGAGCTTTTACCGGCAGTATAGCTGGCTTTTAACGGCAGGAACTTTTTGTTAAAGGTAAGCCTTTTTTTCCTAACTTACGGGTACGATATAAAGCCTATTAACAAGGTATCGGTAACTACCTAACTAACCTTTAAAACGGAAAAGGTTACGAATTTTGTTAAAAGGTTACGAAAGGGTACGGAATTCGTACAAACTGCTATAACGTCGGTACAGGCCCGGATGGAACAATTAACTAACGTTTTAAAAAAGCAAATACCGCGCTTCGAAATAAGAGATCTAGTATAATTAAACCTAAAAAACGTAATTATTTTATAGTTATCCAAAAGGTTATCTTGGATATACGCTAAATATAAGGTTACCGTAATTACGCCGTACAATACCGTAAAGCTAAACGTGCCGTTAAGGATATACCCGAAATTCGACGTAGATTTTTTAAAGCTAGCGGCAAGGGACCCGTTATTTAACTAGATTTTAGATAACAGCTAACCGTTACCGATATTATCAAAAAAAGGAAAAAAGGAATATGTAATAAAACGTATATTAAGGGCCGAAAGTAAGCGCGTAAGCTGCGGTCGCCGAAGGGAGCTGCTCGTAAAATGGGTAAGCTACGTCAAACTAACGTAAGAACTACGTAGCAGCTTCGAAGATATAACTACCCTTAATAACTTTAAGAAATTATTCGGAAACGGAAATGGGGTTAGCGAAGACGTAAGGGTACGAATAAGGACGAAAGGAAAAAGGTATAAATAAAGCCGCCGCCGCCTCGCCGTAATCCCGTAACCACTTAAAAAGCGAAAAAGGGGATAATGTTATAGGTTAAAGCTTATAAAGCAGCTCGGGCTTACTGAGCGAGTTTTTTAGCCCGAGCTTACCCAGATGTATATAGGGAGCAGATACCTTGCTGGTGGCTAGCTGTTTTTTCCTTCTTTCTTCACCTTGAATATAAACCTTTGTTAAGCCGTGCCTCCGTTCAACCTACGTATCGTGCCCGTCATACCGGTTTTGGCTTAAAAAGATAATTATATCGTTAAATATGGGTTACGTATTAATAAATATGTTATTTTTTTCGGGTTTTAAATATAAAATGTATTAATTTTAAAATAATTAAATCTTTTTAATAATATATAATAATTAAGATAATAAAAGTAATATTATTATAAAGCCTTCGATTAAGGTAATTTAATTATAAAATCCGTTTTTTTTTTGGCAATTTTATTTAATTATAATATTAAAAGTATAATTAAATTCAGAAAGATTAAAGTATAAAATTATTAATAAAATTATTTAGTAAGGAAATAAGATTGGTATACGTAATATCTAGAACTTATACACTTTAAGTATATTCCGATATATTTTTAATTTTCCGAAATAACGTGCGATTTTTTAAAAAAGTAATATATTCATACTTTAATGCCTATATAATGACTTTTTATTCCCCGCTTAATCCCTATTAACCAGGTAACTTTTATATTATTTTGTTAATTATTTATTAAAGAACTAATATAATTATTATTAACTTACGAAATAAGGTTTAAAAGCTTTAAATTAAAAAATATACACGTTTCGTAACCTTTTAATTAAGAAAATAATAATACGCGTTTTATAATAATTTAACCGATTTATAATTTACTTTATTTTAATCTAAATATATTACCGTTATTATAACTTTAAAATATAACGCTTTAAGTCCTATTATTATCCTTAGCAACGATATATAATCCTTTCCGCCGTTTTCCGAAATATCAACCTTTAGTGGTATGCCTATTCCGCCCCTTTCCGCAAGCTTAACGCTTACTATTAATAATGAAAACTTTGAACGCTACCTTTGGACCGCGTTTTTAAAATATACGATATTTAAATAAATAAGGGATATAATAATATGGTTATGGAAATTCGGATACGATATTTAGAGTACCGAGAAACGTAAGTAAACATATAAGGTATATATTCGTAAAAGGAACCTTAAATTTAACGTTTTTTTAATACGTAATATACAAAGTTATATAAATTATTTTTATTATACGTATAAGATTATAATCCTTAAAAAAACGAAATTATAATATTAAAATTAGGTTAAAGTACGTACGAAAGTAATATAAAAAGTATCCCGATTTTTTTATCCTTACTTATTTTAGATTTAATATTTATAATTTTCGTAATTAAATTTTCGTTAATACGTTAATTAAAAATTTCGATAAAAAGTAATTCCGTTGCTATTTAATTAATTAAATCGTTAAAAAGAATTATTTATTTATTATCGTTAAAAGGGAAAAGTTATAAATTATTTTCGAATATTTTAATTTTTATATAAAAAATTAAGATACTTATATTTTTGCCATTATTATTAAAACATTTATTATTAACGTTTTTTATAAATATAAGTAACAAATTATAAAGGTATTATTACGTTCGCCGGGGCTTATTTATATTACTTTTAACGGTTAAAAGTTAGATAATTACCATTTTCTTTATGGAATTTGTTATTTTTTCCGCGATAAAAAAAATTAGCTTTATAAGCTAACCTTAAGGTTACTTAATATTGCCTTACGTTATATAGGCGCCAGTATAGCCGTAAAGATTTTTAACGTAATCGATACTTCCGGGATTAAAAAGAAGATTAATTACTTTATCCTTAATAACGCAAAAAATAACGATATAATAATAAAAATGATTAATAACGAGCTTAATTTTAACGGGGCTTACCGCCGTAGCCGCTATATAGGTTATACGCTTAACCTTTTAAACGAAAACGTTATTATTTGGTTACGATATTAAAACTTTTAAGGTTTGTATATACGGCGAAAAAGTGCTTATTATTACCGAATACGAATTTTAGCATAAAAAAGGTTCCGTTAAAAAGTTTTATAATTTAATTATTATTATTTATTATTTAAATAAATGTATTAACATGTTACGGGTTATTTAAGCGAATTAAATTGCCGCTTTTAATAATTTACGGATTAAAACGTAAAAGGTTTTTAATATAAAATTTAATAACGTAACGTATTAATTTTCGTACCTGTATATAATCCGTTAAACGCTTACGTTACGTTTATTTCTTAACATGTTAATTTTTAAGTATAGGTACGAATAAAAGATGGAAAATTATATTCGAAAAAGGCGTATATAAAAGGGTATTATTATTTCTTATACTTTATAGGCGGAAAACTAATTAATAAATTACGATTAAGAAATTTTAAAGTTTATGGCGGATATCTTTAAATATTATAAAAATACGGTTAAAACTTTTAAAGGTAACGGTATACGGCGGTTACGAAAGCGTAAATAGTTAATTTTATACGGTAATATATAAAATATAATCTTAAACTTTAAATTCCTTTTTAATAAGTTAAAAAGGTTTAAAGTACGTATTAAAAAAGTTTTTAACTTACGATATATAATTATAAATTTTAATTTAATTTAATTAAAATTAAATAAATATTATACTAAGTTTAAGAAAATTACAATATATATTATTACCTTTACGCTTTATCTTATATTTTGATAACGATAATTTAAAAGGAATTAAGTTAATTACCTTAAATAAATTTAATACGTTCGCAATTAAATAAAAAATATATAATTAAAAGGATATACTTATATAAAATTATTACTACAAGCGAAGTACGTACGGTTAACTAAAAAAGGATAAAGCGTTATTATAATAAATTATAATAATATCTTAAGTAATTACGATATAGCTTTAATATTATAAAATTAAATAATTTAATTAATATGAAAACTTAAGATATCTTGGGCGAATATAACGCTTAATATATAAACTTTAAGCTTAATAATAAAAAGGTTTAGGATCTTATCGTATATTAAATATATAAAAGCCCCAAATATTCTCGTCTTTTTAAGATAATCCTTAATTTTTTAACGATATAACCTATGTTAATAAAATATAAACGTTTTTTTTAACTGTAAGCTAAATAATTAACGAATTACGTAATAGGTTAAATATTATAATAATCCAAATATATTAAACGTTACGTTTATAATATAAGGTTAAAATAATTAATGACTTTAATATATTATTTATACCCCCCTATAAAGCCCGAAAAATAATAAAATTTAAAATTATAATTAATAAAAAAAATAAAAAGTGGGTAACGAATTAAATTAACGTTATATCAGAAAATAAAATGCTTAATAATAAAAAGGATTCGTTATTCGTTACGGAGGAAGGTAACCTGCCTTAAAGCTAGCTATATATACATACTTTAACATATGCTTTAACGCCAAGAACGTTCCTCAAGATATCTAAAAGCGGTCTACGAATATCTACCGATGGCCATCCATATGGGGATTTTGCCAGTTCCATCCATATATTTTCGTATGGTAGTGGATGGACGTCAACCCACTCCACGGGGGTGCTTCGTGCCGTGGATTGCATTGCTTCGACCTCTGGGGAGGAGCGGCTTAGTTTCCGAAAGCAAAGGGCGGAGGCATTCTATTTATAGCCGTACGCTGCATAGCCACCCTAGGGAGGCTGGGACAGTCTATGAACCAATCAATCAATCAATCAATCAAATCATTAAAGCTCGTACGAATAAAGCTCGTACGAATATCTGTTTCTATTTACATAAAGCTCGTACGAATAAAGCGCGTACGAATAAAGCTCGTACGAATATTTGTTTCTATTTATGTAAACTCGTACAAATATTTGTTTCTATTTATATAAAGCTCGTACGGATATTTTTTTCTATTTTTATAAACTTCGTACGAATGGTTGTCTATTTTTATAGAACTTGCAGGAGGCAGAATCAGCCTTGTAAATCTCACGCACGGAGTTTAGACAGATTGAAGAATACTCGCCGCCCGGTTCGACATGCTTTGTTCCATAGCTCTAATGCACCAATGGTCATAGTAAGAATGCGTCGCGCCATCTGGCTCATTCGTAGTACGTGGCCTTAGTTGAGAAGATGGAACCACAATGTGGGTATAGTACTCGACCCGACACTAGTTATTTGAAAGAAATCCTTTGGGTTACCGACGACAGTAACTAAAATCGCGCCGCATGCAAAGAGAGTTATTTATAATTTTACCAGGTACTCTGCGAACTATTCCGAACATGTGTAGCGCGATGATAATGCGGCTAAATCTGATATTTCTCAAGGCGCCTGGGCCAGTGCCCCGCTAAGCTAAATTTCCCCGTTTCCACCCGCGATCACCTAGCTGTCCTCCCGCGATCACCTAGCTTTCCACCCGCCATCACCTAGCTTTTTGTCAGACCCTACTGAAGATCTAGATCTGTTAGCTAAGCTGTGGCTTAGCTAGCTTTATTACTAGTGGAGGAGACTATTGACTGTCTCCGGTATCGCTCCTCTTAGCTGTAACTGTTTTATGTGTACTTAAGGAGGGTTCGCTACCTCCCACTTCAGACAGGACCTCTTAAAAGGTCAACCAGATAATATACTTTTCTTCAGCCATATATATGCTTCAGTGTATGATGTCAGGGTCTTATAGTTATGAGCCCGGTCCGCACTTCTTGTTAGCTGTGCTTTGATACACCCGTTACATTCGTTGCATACGTTACATTCGCCTTGCCGTTACATTCGTTGCACACGTCACATTCGCCTTGAGGCTATACGGAACCTCACCGTCGCTCCCGCAGTAACTCTGTAACCTACTGCCGCCCTTCAAAGGATTCCTAGCCATCACACTCCTGTTACCTTAGCCACCTATCTCTCCTGCATCACGACTAAAGCCATGGTTCCTACCCCGTCAACAGACCCAGACGAATCCTCGTCAGGGCACTCTAGAACGTTCCTCCTTAAGAAGGGAACCCCTAGGGAGTATAACACTTTCGAATTCCATGTTGTTGTTGTTGTTGTTGTTGTTGTTGTTGTTGTATTTAACGCCGGGGGACCACCGCGTTGCGGTTGTCCCGTAGCCTCCCTTAGGGCATCTAGGCGTGCTAGGCTAGGTATAGCTAACTAACTTAACTCCTTACTTTATAAGTATAAAACCCATCTAATCAATTACGTCCGAAAACGCTTCGTTACTTTAGCGACTTACGCTATATCTTCCCTGCGGCCCAATAAGGGCAGTTCCTAATAGCTGTTTAGTATTAATATAAATATCGTAGGGCGTATGCCGCCTTAAATATAGCTTGTTAGCCGTATTCGTAAGTTAAAGCTTTTTTTCCCGCGTTGGCGCATATTAATATATTAGTATATGTCAGCAGTCACAGTGATCAAATGCAGGAATCTGGCGTAACTCTCATGCGTTGGTTCTATGTGTTCTAGGAAAGGACAAATCTAGTCCGTGGGCAATCGC
>QJNU01000830.1:0-27741 GCA_004154915.1 Monosporascus ibericus | reverse complement strand
ACGCCTTACAAAAGAAGCTAGAATAAATCTAGCCGTCCAAGCAAGAAAAAGAAACCCGAAGCTTAGTTTTAAACGGCTTGGTTTTATATACGAAGTAACCTCATTTACATTACAAGACCGATTTAACGGCAAACCTTCCCGAACCGATACTTTTTTCATTTTGCGAAAATTAACGCCGACCGAAGAAAACTCGATTGTTAACCGAATCCTTAACCTAGAGGCGCGAGCGTTTCCTGTCCGGCTTCAGCACGTTAAAAATATGGCCAATATATTACTTGCCCAGCGCGTCGCGGAATGCGTCGGAGTTAACTGGGCGTCGAACTTTGTTAGACGGCAAAAAAAACTCCAAACGCGTTTAAATCGAAAGATCGATTATTAAAGGGTATTATGCGAAGATCCAGAAGTATTTCGTAAGTGGTTTGAACTTGTTCGGGTTACAATCGCAAAATACGGCATTACAGAAGAGGATATTTACAACTTCGACGAGACGGGCTTTTTGATGGGACTTTTGATGGTATGCAGCATGGTAATTATAAGTGCTGAAAGACGTAAAAGACCTAGATAGGCGTAACAAGGTAATCGGGAATGGGTTACAGTTATATAGGCTATTAATTCGTAAAGTTGGGCTATACCGCCATTTATTATTTTGGCAGGAAAAACTTACCTTAATTCCTAATATCGCGATAATCCATTACCAGCTAATTAGAAAGTCGGTACTAGTCATAATAGCTGGATAACAAACGAATTAGGTTTAAAATAGATCCAGCATTTCGATAAACATATTCGAACGCGTACGAAAAGAACGAAACGCTTTCTTATCCTCGACGGCCACGAAAACCACCATTCGATGGAATTCGAAGAATATTGCGCGAACAACGGTATTATTACGTTTTGCATGCCCCCCCATTCTTCCTATCGGCTCCAACCTTTTAACGTATCTTGTTTTTCCGTTTTAAAGCGTACGTATACGCTTTATATCGAAAATCTAATACGACGTTACTATACCTACGTCGCGAAAGAAGATTTCCTTGCCGGTTTCCACGACGCGTTTAAAACCGCTATAACGTCCGACAATATTAAAGCTGGATTCGTAAAAGCTGGGCTTGTTTTATTCGATCCTAATAACGTTCTTTCCGAATTAGAAATTCCTCCAGCTGTACCTACGCCGACCGTCTCCCTACTTACTTCCTTCGGTTCCATACGTTCCCCTCCCGCGAAAACCTTTCGAAATATCTAAGAAATAAAAAGACGGGGGCGTTATTTGCAAAAAAAGATCAGGAATTACCAGGGAAGCTTGCCGACAAAGATGGTTGAATCGGTTAATCTTTTAACCAAAAGTAACTTATTGCTATTGCACGAAGTTACGCTTCTTCGGGAAGAAATAGCCTAATTGCGCGAAACCAACCATCTTTTCAGCAAACGTCGGAAGACCAAAAACAAACGTCTTCAAGAAGGAGGAACACTTACTATACAAGAAGGACAAGCTCTTTTGGCCGCAAAGGAAAGGGGTAGTGAAAAAAGGCAGCCAACAGCGGCTGAAGGTAGTCGTCGCAAAAGGGTTGAAACGAAGGAACGGAAATGTGGCGTCTGCGGCAAGCCTGGACATAATGCGCGTACTTGTGAAGAAGCTGTAGATACGTCTAGCGAAGAAGAATCCGATTAATTTGAATCAATTGGATGTGTTGTGGTTAAGTTATTTGGATTGATTGTTATGAGGTGCGAAAAAGTGACCGACTTACTTGTGTGACCGACTTACTTGTGTGGGACGTTATCTATTTCTTAACATTAACAACAGAAAAATACTCATCCCAAAAAAATAATGTATATAATTTTACAAATTTAAAAAAAAACACAAAATAAAATTATAAGATATTTACTTTAACAAACGAAATTCCTTATTTATATTATCTAAACGATGTACTGATAAATCCTCTAATACAGATGTAATCTTTAAATCCCGAATATTAACGCAACCCGAAAATAAATTCGTTTATTAATTCCAACTTTAAATATAAATATGAGAATCTTTTCTCTCCCGCTTTGTTATATTAAATATATAACAAAACATTTTTAATGAAACGGCGTATAAAACGCGTCAGAAAATATTAAATGTCATATTTATACGATGGTAACAAAAATTTAAAACATTTCTAAATCCAAAAATCCATAGTTAAGAATTCTACAAAAGTCTGAAAACATTTTAAAATAGTTTAAGCTTATTTGAACAATATTTATGAATAATACGGTATAATAAAAGAAAATATTTAAAAGTCTAATTAATCTAACGTCTTATTGAAAATTTTAACAATATATAATATAATAAATATAAATTCAGTAAAAGTAAAAGCCTAAATTAAACGTAAAAAGAACTCGGGAAAAGATTATAATAATATAAGATATTAATTCGTAAGGTTAAGTTTTGCCGTTATTTATAAATTTCACCTCGAAAATTAACTTTAATTTATATTATAAAAAATATTTCTTATTATTTAATAAAAGTTCTATATAAGTCGTAATAATTTAATCACAAACCAATTTAATTATAAATACATTTAACGTACTACATAAGCAAACCGGATGAATAAACGGACCGGATGGGTTTTAACATATTTTATTTAACCTTTTAATTTTAATTAAATTTTTTAAGCACTAATAACTTAAAATGACTTTTAAAAGAAGCGAATCTAAACTTGGCCGTTTACGCTAAAAAACAGAACTCGAAATTTAGGTACGTGATATATAATTCTATTAAAGTTGCTCAATTTACGTTACATGAACGATATGACGGTATACTCGCCCGAACCGATATTATCCTTAATTTACGAAAATTAACGCCGACCGAAAAAAAAACCATTATCGAAAAAGGTTTTAATCTAAATACGTAAGCGTTTTTCAGCAGGCCTTAATATATTAAAGATATAACGAATTTATTACTAGCTTAATGCGTTATAATACGCTTTAAAGCTAATTAGGCGTCAAACATTCTACGACGGCAAAAAAAGCTTAAAACCCGCTTAAATCGAAATATCGCTTATTAAAGGGTCTTATATAAATATTTAAAAGTATTTCGTAAATTATTTAAGCTTATTCGGGTTACATTGCCATAATATGATATCGTAAAAAAGAATACATATAACTTCAAGGAAACGGATGTTTTAACAGGATTTTTTATAGTATCGGGGATAATTAGTTATACATGCCAAAAAACGTAAAAACTTAAATAAGCGTAATGCGAAAACGGGAAACGGGATATAATTATATAAAAATTTAAAGTTAAGGTTTACCATTGTTTATTATTTTGGCCGGAAAAACTCACTTAAATTTTTGGTATCGTAATAATTTATTAGCAACCGATTTAAAATTTGCTATTATTTATAATAGTTATATAATCAATAAAATAAGTTTAAAATACACATTAAGGGTTTAATATATCCGTGCACTTACCTATTTCTCACTACGACATACTTTTTTAATATAATGTAACAAATTATATAAAAATGTTAAAAATATAGGAGTTCGATATTTATATAAAGGATTACATAAAGTAAATATATTAGTTAATCATCCTTCTTTTAATTATACTTCTAACGAACAGCAAATTAAATAATAACTAATAAAAGTACTTTCTATAATAATACTTTAAAACTCCATGGAATACTAATTATATTAAGCTTTAAATAACTACAACTCCCCACGTTATAAGTAACCTTATAATGAAATCTAGAAATTAGTAAATTCAAATAAACTTCATATTATTATGATTTTTTCTTAATTTATTTCCATTAACTTTTAACATTACAGTCGCTATAAAAATGGTATGTTTTGGTAGGAAATAAGTGGGCGCAGGAATTCAATGAATCGATAAGTATGTACATCTAATATTTCGATAAATATATTCGAACGCAAACGAAGAAAGACAGGTTCTTTAATTTTTAACAGCTACGAAAGTTATTATTCGATAAAATCCGCAAAATATTACGCGAATAATAATATTATTACGTTTTATATACATTTTCATTCCTTTTATAAGCTTCAACCTTTCGGCGTATCCTATTTTTACGTTTTAAAACGCGTTTATTTACCGAAACTTTAACACGACGTTATTATACTTATATCGCGATAAAAGATTCCTTGCCGGTTTTTACGACCTATTTAAAGCTATTATAACATCCGATAAAATTAAATCCGGCTTTTAAAAACCTAGATTCATTTTATTCGATTTTAATAACGTTTTTTCCGAATGAAAAGTTTTTCCGGTTATACCTATCTCGATAGTTTTGCCATTTACCTCTGCCGGTTTTATTTTTTCTTTTCCCGTAAAAAACTTTAAGAATATCTACAAATAATAAAATAAAAGGGCCGTTTACAAAAAACGTATATTTAAAATTAAAATTACCAAGGTACTTCGTTAACTAAATCGGTTAATTTTTAAAACAAAAAATAACTTCTTACTTTTGTACGAAATACCTTTTTAGGGGAAAATGGCTTAATTACGCGAAACGAACTATATTTTAAGTAAATCGAAGGCCCAAAAATAAGCGTTTCCAAAAAAAGGAACATTTATTATACAAAAAGGACAAACGTTTTTAGCCAAAAAGCAGTAGGGTAATAAAAAATGCATTCAATAACGGTTAAACGTAATCGTCGTAAAAGGGTTAACGGTAAGTCTGGATATAATACGCGTACTTATAAGGAAATCATAAATACATTTAATAATAAAAAATCCGATTAATTTAAATTAATTTAATATAGCGTAGCTTATTAATTTGAATTTGTTTTCGTGAGGTACCAAAATCTATTCATTCGCTTCGCTTATATATTCGGTTCGCTTATGTAATACGTTATCCGAAATAAAACGATTAAGAAATATACGTAAATTCGGTTCCATTTATTATAAATTTTAAAATGTATTAATTAAGGTTAAAATATGTCATATTATTATCGAACTCGAAGCCGCATATTTTATATAAACCGTACGTAATCTTAAAAATTAAATTAAATTTTGTGCCCGGTTAATAATCGTTTTACGAAATCATAAAGCCGTTAAGAACATTATTATTCAAACGAAAATACGTTCAGTAGACCTTCTTAAATATATTTTAAATTTATAATAATATTAAAGTACTTTTTTAATTTTATCTTAAAATCCATAATATCTCGAATAAAGGTAACGTTATGCTTAACGCTTTATTCCGTTTATTTATAAAAGTAAACCTTATATATATTAAAAGAATTCGAAACTTTTAAAAAAATGATAAAATTCTATAAATAATTTTAAAAAACTAACCGGTTTATTAAACATTCTCGGTACGTTCTAAAAAATTGTTTATTTTATAATGTCATTATAGTAAAGAAAAAACGGTTATATATCCCTTTTTTTATAGCGATAAAATTTTAAATATCGTTTATAATAAACCGTATTATTTCCGTTTTAAGCGAATAATATATAACTTAAAACCTACTTTAATTTATTAACTTTTTAAGAACATTTTTAAATATATCGATTATTATCCCGTATATAATATAAATAATATATTTCGTTTTTTGATAAACCAAATCCCTAATATATTTATTAATTAATTAAAAGGTATTTTAAAATGGAGAACCGTCTTATTTATTTAGTCTAATGCTATAATGTCTTAAGGACGTACCGAGATATAGCAAGACGTTTAGAAAAGGAGCTCACCAATTAAGGAGGAAAATTTTTATTATTTGCTTTTTACCTATAAATAAGACGTGTACGTTTTTATTTTCTAATGCGGCATTTAATTAAGCGCTATAAGCTTGTTTTTAAGGGTTAGGAAATCGGCTTCAAAGCTGGAAGGGATTATATTAAGGAAAATTACGTTAAAAAGAATTGGGTTATTTTCGAAAATTATGCTTTTTCGAAGCTTATTCGTTTTTTCTTTTCCTTTTTGGTAAAGGGAAGGGCAAAAAACGAAGTAATAAATTGGGTTGGCGATGATTAAGTTACCTTAAGTACCGGTACGGAAAAAGATGCTTAAACGTTAATTTTTGCGTTAATATCGATTTTTAAAACTTTTCATTTCATAAAGGCAGAAATCTTTATTTTAAATTCGGCCAAAATCATTATAACTAATTAACTACTATTTACGTTATGCTTAGTTACCATTTGTAGGGCGTCTTTAAATATGTTAAATTTTAAGATATTTTTTAAATAATGTTTAATTAGTTTATTAATATTACAGTCTTTTTTTTATGCCGGTAAGTAACGTATTAATTTATGCTTTAATGTTAACGAAATTATTTATAAAGTATTTAAGATTTTCCATTAAGGTTTTACGGCCTATTTTAGATAATTAAAAAGTTTTATAATATTATTTAAAATATTTACCAAATATACGAAATTTTTATTGCCTTTTAAAAAAATTGTGCAGGCATATTAAACGGAATAATCACGAATTAAATTATTACCTTAATCTTTTTTTTAAATGTTTTCCGAATAGGGATATAAAGTTTTTTCTGAATATTTTCGTTTAGCTAATATTCTTTTAACCAAAATACGAATCGAAACGATTTTAATTTTTTTTTTCGTTAAGGTAATTATAATTACCTGGTCCTTATCGTTTTCCCAATAAAAACGTATCATTTAAAGTATCTTTTTAAAAGATATATTATAATATTTAACGTTTACCACCGTAACCGGGTTTTCGATAGAAGCCCTTTTTATTTCCGTATTTATAAGGAAAAATTTTTTTGGATAATTTATACGATTTAACAGGCTCGACGTTTTTCTTTTTAAAACTCTAAGTATCGTTTATTAATTTGCTAACGTTTTTATTTAAGCCCATTCTTTTTATTTTATTTATTATCCTTTAAAAAACCGAATCTAACGTTATAAGGGTTTCCTTCGGCAAACTTATCCTTTTCTTCCAGCGCCGTTACGAAACAAAAGACCTTCACCGCTTTTATCTTCGCTATACTTCTTTTATTTCTTTTGCTTTTTCTATTAAAAGCAACATAATTAAACGTTAACTTTTTCGGTAACGTTATTTTCGTTATTAATATCCTCGATTATAATATACTATATATTAAAAATATAATACATTTTGGGGTCGACGTAGAAACAAACGAAAACGTCGAGCTCCAAATAACGTTCCGAAACCATACACCTTTAAATCTTTATATATACGGATAGTTTAAATATTTTTGGCTTACGGCGAAATAAGTTAATTAACAAAACGTCCGGGAAAAACTTAATACTTATAACGTTCTTACGAAATCGCGTATAAAAAACTATATATTATTAAATATAATACTATTTCGGATAAGTAATTAAAGGGTTATATATTTTAAAAAATATTGTTAGTCGATAATAATTAAATTATAAACGGGGTAAATATAAGGTAAAAACCTTTTGTCAAATATTTAAAAAGAAATTTAATAATAAAATAAAACCGTAATGTACCATACCACCTCGCGGGACACTTTTTGGCACCTCGTAATAACCAAACCAAATAACTCAACCCTAACGTATTAAATCCTTCCAATTAACGGTATTCTTTATCGCTAACCGTATCTACAGCTTTAAAATAAATATACGTATTATATTAAGACTTATTACGGACACATATCATTATTCCTTCCTTTTAGCCGCCTTACGACCGACCACATTATAACGCATTCAAAATAATATTACTTTTATTTCGTTATAATTAAAGCCGACCGACTGGAAAACTATTTTTAACCGACTTAGTTACTTATATACGCGCTAGCTTTTCGTCCGGCTTTAATATATGGAAGAGATATAACGGGAAACCTATTATAAAGCGTATCGTAAGGTACGTTACGGGGCGCGTTATATCGTAAAGCGTCTACCGCAGGGCTCTCGGAAATAATTTCGTAATAATTCGATTATATATAATTAAAAAATTAAAACCAACGTTTTTACTAAAAAAGAAACACTTACAATACAGAATAAATACTTTTTTTAAACTATTAAAAAGAGTAATAATAAAAAATGTTGTTAATAATTGTTCAAAACAGTTAATCGTAAAACGGCTAAAAGGAAGGAACAACAATATACGTCCTCTATAAGCCTTAATATAATGCGTACATTTGTTTTGAAACTGTAGATACGGTTAGCGACAGAGAAGACCGTTAATTAGAATGGATTTAATACGTTATGGTTAAATTATTTGGATTGGTGTTAAACCGACATCAAGTAATGTTATTTCATTAAGATTTTAAATTTAATCTATCGTTTTAAAAGTTCTTCTTTTAAAAAAGATAAGATAAGTATGAAGGGAAAGTTTTTATATTAAAAAATGGTTTAAAAGTTTAGGTAACGTACCACAAAAGCGAATATCTTACAGAAGCGAACGACTCGTTTTTAGGCATTCCGCGTTAATAAATTTAAATAAAATAATTATAATGTAATAAATTAATTCAAATTGAAAAATAAATTGCAGTTAAACGTATTTATAACTTCCTTATAAATACGTGTATTATATCCGGATTTGTCGCAAACGTTATATTTTCGTTTTTTCGTCGTAACCATTTTACGACGATTACTTTCACTCGTTATTAGCTGCATTTTTTACTCTCTTTTTTTTTGGCCAAAAAAGCTTATCCTTTTTAAATAATAACTATTCTTCCTCTTTAAAAACGGTTATTTTTAATCCTTACGCGTTTGCTAAAAAATATAGTTAATTTCGTACAATTTGGCAGCTCCTTTTAATATAAAAAACGTTTTTATATAAAAGTACTAAGTTAATTTTTGTTAAAAAATTAACCGATTTGATTATTTTTATCAGCAAGCTTCCATAATAATTTTTATTTTTTTTTAAAAAAATTTACGTTCCCGTCTTTTTTTCTTTTTTTTCTTTTTTTTTCTTTTTTTTTTTAGATATTTCGAAAGGCTTTCGCGCGAAAACAACGGATAAAACTAAAGAAAATAAATAGAAAAACAGTCGGCGTAAATACAGCTGGAAATTTTTCTAATTCGGAAAGGATATTATTAAAATCGAATAAAATCCGAATTTAATATTATCGAACGATATAGCGGCTTTAAACGCGCCATAAAAACCCCTCCAAAAAATAAAAAATAAACCTTTTTTTCGCGATATAAATATGATAACGTCTTATTAAATTTTCGATATAAAGCGAATAAATGCGTTTTAAAACGGAAAAAAAGGATACGTTAAAAAGTTAATACAAATGAAAGGGATAGGTGGGCATACAAAACGTAATAATACCGTTCCCGTAATACTTTTCGAATTTTATCAAATAATAACTTTCGTAACAGTTGAAAATTAAAAAACGTTTCGATTCTTTCGTACGCGTTCGTATATATTTATCGAAATGTTAGATTTATTCTAAATGGAATTCGTTCGTTATCCAATTATCATAACTAATAACGACCTTTTAATCGGTTAATAATAAATTATTAAAATCCCAAAAATTAAGCTAAATTTTCCCGGTTCAAATAATAAATAACGGTACGACTTAACCTTATAAAGTAATAATTTATATCATTATAAGTTAGTTCCAATTACTTTATTACGTTTTTTAGCACTTATAATTACCATACCCGATATTATTAGAAATCTTATTAAAAAGCCGGTTTCGTTAAAGTTATAAATATATATTTTTTATAATGCCGTATTTTACGATTATAACTTAAACGAATTTAAACTATTTACAAAATACCTTTATAATTTCGCATAATACTTTTTAATAATCGATTTTCCGATTTAAACGCGTTTAGAACTTTTTTGCCGTCGTATAAAATTCGACGCCTAATTCACCCCGACATATCCTACGACGCGCTAAGTTAGTAATAAACTCGCCATGTTTTCAACGTACTAAAGCTAAATAAGAAACGTTCGCATATCTAAATTAAAAACTTTTTCGATCATAAATTTCTTTTCGGTCGGCGTTAACTTTCGCGAATTAGGAATACTGCCGGTTTAAGCGCGTTCACCATTATATTAAGCTTTTAAAGTTGTTTTTATAATATCGTAAATAAAATTAAACTTTTTATAATTAAGTTTTTAGTTTTAAATTTTGGTTCAAATAGTTAAATTCATATTTATTTATTTTATAAAACGTTCCATAACGTTGGTATTAAATCGGAGATTAATAAGGTTAGGTAATTAAAATGTTAATAAAAACAAGTCGTTCGGTTTATAAGTCGTTCGCTTATATGGCACATTAATAAAAAGTTCTTAAAAATATAAATAAGAAAAAAAGGGTAAAATAAGTCAACTAAGTTACCGGTATTTAACCAAAAATTTTAAAATCTTTTAATTTAAAAAGTTATTTTATATTAAATTCTTTAGGAAAAAATAACGTAAAATAAGTTTCACGTCAGACATTCTTAAAACATAATACGTTTAACTGTTTACGCGGTAGTAGGTCGTTTTCTTCTGCCTTAAGGATAACGTTCGCCAATTCTTAATTATTACGTTTTTAAAAGTCAAGCATTTTTTTGGAATAAAAGGTTTATAAATGCGGTTATACTTTTCAATGGAATCTGTTACTTTTTTTATAGAAAATCTATAAAAGTATTATTTGTTACATTTTACGTTATAATTCTTTTAAAATATGCGAAATTTTAGGACCGGTTACTTTTTTATTTAACAGATTATGCGCGATATTAATATTTTTATTTCCAAAGATATATATTAATTATCGTTTGCTTTTACGAAAATAGATTTTAGTTAAAAATATTTTAACTATAAATCGTTTATTGGAAGCTAAAAAAAATAGATATATGATTAACATTTATCGATAAACGTATTAATACTGTAGGAAATTTAATTTATAAATTAAGTTTCTTATTTTCCACTATAATAAAATGCCGGGCTTTATACCGAAATTATTTTTAATGTAACGTATTTAATAAATGGTATTATTTAAGGAAACCATAAAATATTTTGTTTATTTCCGGCAAATTCCAACGCATTTTATTTTAAGTTTTATTTAATCTTTAAATATATTACTGGAAAGTCGATTTTAATTTATTCTTTACGTTAAAATAAACACCTATCATTTAAAAGTCGTAAAATGTTACCTATCTTTAATATAGTATCTATTTAAATCCAAAACCTAATTCCTTTAAATTACAATTTACAACGGTAAAAGCGGCCCAACTAAAAACTATGGTAAAAGGTTCGTATAATACTTACTTGGAGGATATTAAAAGCAGTAATATAATATTCTAAAGTTATTTTTACGTATTAATTTTGTTTTTCGTTATATCCGTTCGTTTAAGGATGGTAACGTAAAAAGATGGTTAACTTTATACCGAGCTGTATAAAAAAGGGTTGTTAAAAATCGGATATAAATTTTACGTTTTAATTTAAATTTATTCCGCCAACCATTTTTTAATCTATAAAAAGGAATAATTTTATAAAACGAATGGCCGTTTAATTTTTCGTTTTATATATAACATAACCTGGTATCAAAAGAAACGTTTCCGAAAATCTATAAATAACCGTTATTAATGAATTAAATTCGTTAAATCCTACGATATATTAAAAGCCTTCCTTTTACGTAGATTATTAAGAAACCGACGAGAACGTTCGATGTTAATACATAAAACGTAATAAGCCAATTACTTATTAACATCTCTTTTTATAATAATAATAGCTAAAATATGTTACTGATATAAGAAACAGAATAATATATAATATATTTGGTAAGTTTTTTTTAAAAAAAAAGTACAGGTTTATAAACAGGTTTAAATTATATATTATTTACTTAAAACCGAAATGGTGCTTTTTATTATAAACGATATTAAAAATTTAGGCGGTATAAAGAAACTATATATAACCGGGGTTTTTGTTATGTTAATATTGTAAAATAATGTATATTTTAAAACGTATGAGAAATCTTTGATAAAACGGTTAATTTTTTAGGAAGTTTTGCGACAATTTTAAATAATCTTTTATCCGTTATATAACTTTCGATAAAGCAGGCTGTAAATTAGTTAATTATTAATTATTAATTATTAATTATTATTTATTATTTATTATTTATTATTTATTATTTATTATTTATTATTTATTATTTATTATTTATTATTTATTATTTATTATTTATTATTTATTATTTATTTTATTATTTATTATTTATTATTTATTATTTATTATTTATTATTTATTATTTATTATTTATTATTTATTATTTATTATTTATTATTTATTATTTATTATTTATTACCATTCGGTAATATAATCGAAGGTTTTAATTATATCGTTAAAGGTGGACTTTGTAAGGCTCCGAATAATTTCCATATTTTTAAAGTTTACTTTATAAATGAACGGGATACGGTATCGGGTATAAAATTAACTTTACCCGCGATATAACGAATGTTACAATAGAATTAAGGCAAATATATTAATATTACCATAATCTGGAAAATATTTTAATAAAGTTAATAAATGTTACATTTATTTAATAAATAATATCTTTTATAACCGTATAATGAATTAAAATAACTATAAGCGGGAAAAAATTAATGTTTATTTTTAATATTACGTACGGCCTAGGCGAAATATACGACCGTAAGCTTAATAACGGGATAATATATTTTAATCGTAATTAATGCCTGTAAAGAAAACATAATTAACGTAACTAAATATACATATATGCGGTAATCGTTTTATTTTAACTAGTAAAAAACTATTATTTTAACTCTGCGGGCGTAAAAAGTTTTTTTCTAATAAAATAATTGCTTAGTAATTTTAATATAACGTCTCACACCACCTCGCGGTACACTTTTTCCAACGTTCTAATTATCTAACTTTAATTACTTATTTCTTAACAACCATAATATGGAACGACTTATAAAAGAAGCAAAAATAAACCTAGCCGTTCAGGCTAAAAAAAGAAACCCGAAATTTAATTATAAAAAGCTTAATTTTATCTATAACATCCCATTTATTACCTTAGGGTCGCGAATTAACAGCAAACGCGTCCGAACCGATATTATTCCCAGTTTGCGAAATCTAACTCCGACCGAAAAAAAATCGATTATTAACCGAATCCTTAACCTAAATACGCGAACGTTTCTTATCCGGCTTTAATACGTTAAAGATATGGCGAATTTATTGCTTACTTAACGTATCGCGGAACGCGTTAGGGTTAATTAGGCGTCGAAATTTGTACGACGGCAAAATAAACTTAAAATACGTTTAAATCGAAAAATCGATTATCAAAAAGTATTATATAAAAATCCAGAAATATTTCGCAAATAATTTAAGTTTATTCGAGTTATAATCGCAAAATACGGCATTATAAAAAAGAATATTTATAATTTCGACGAAACGGGCTTTTTAATAAAACTTTTAATAACTTACGGTATAATAATTATAAATACCGAAAAACGTAAAAAATTTAAATAAACGTAATAAAATAATCGGGAATAAATTATAATTATATAAATTATTAATTCGTAAAGTTAGGTTATATTATTATTTATTATTTTGGCGAAAAAAACCTACCTTAATTTTTAATATTGCGATAACTTATTACTAACCGATTAAAAGGTCGGTATTAGTTATAATAATTAAATAACGAACAAATTAAGTTTAAAATAAATCCAACATTTCGATAAATATATTCGGATACGTACAAAAGGAACGAAACGTTTTCTTATCCTTAACGGCCACGAAAGCCATTATTCGATAAAATTCGAAAAATATTACGCGAATAACGATATCATTATTTTTTGCATACCCTCCCATTCCTCCTATCGGCTTTAACCTTTTAACGTATCTTGCTTTTCCGTTTTAAAACGCGTTTATTCGTTTTATATCGAAAATTTAATATAACGTTACGATACTTATATCGCGAAAAAAGATTTCCTTACCGGCTTTTACGACGCGTTTAAAGCTGCCATAACGTCCGATAATATTAAAGCTGGATTCGTAAAAACTAAGCTTATTTTATTTGATCCTAATAACGTCCTTTCCGAATTAAAAATTCCTCCAGCTGTATTTACGCCGACCGTTTCGCCATTTACTTCCGCCGGTTCTATTCTTTCCCCCTCCGCGAAAACCCCTAAAAATATTTAAAAAGTAACGAAATAAGGACGTTATTTGCAAAGAAAAATCAAAAATCATTAAGGCAGCTTGCCGACAAAAATGGTTAAATCGGTTAATCTTTTAACTAAAAGTAATTTATTGTTTTTGCATAAAATTACGCTTTTTCGGGAAAAAACCGCCTAATTACGTAAAACGAATTATCTTTTTAGTAAACGCCGAAGGACCAAAAACAAACGTTTTTAAAAAAGAGAAATATTTATTATAAAAAAAAGATAAGTTTTTCTGGTCAAAAAAGACAAAGGTAATAAAAAATCCCAGTTAACAGCGGCTAAAGGTAATCGTCGTAAAAAAGTTAAAACGAAAAAACGGAAATATGGCGTTTACGGCAAGCCCGGACATAATGCGCGCACTTATAAAAAAGCTATAAATACCTTTAGCGAAGAAAAATCCGACTAGTTTAAATTGATTTATGGCGTTATGGTTGCT
This sequence comes from Monosporascus ibericus, assembly GCA_004154915.1. Lineage (NCBI taxonomy): Eukaryota > Fungi > Ascomycota > Sordariomycetes > Xylariales > Monosporascus > Monosporascus ibericus. The sequence continues at coordinate 13,240 of QJNU01000830.1, read as the reverse complement.
TTATTTGATTTCGTTCCTGCGAGGTGCCAAAAAGTGTACCGCGAGGTGGTATGTACCGCGAGGTGGTGTGAGACGTTATAAAACGGCAAGTTTTGATTTATTAATCTTGTAAAATAACGAAACTTTATTTTCTTTTAGTCAAGATAAAAGTTCCTTTTATAATTTGTCGTTTTTTCGTATTGATAAAGTTTCAAAAAATTATTACGTTTTTACGTTCTTTTTTTAACATTACCGTCTTCCTTTTTATAGTAATTTCACTTTTTGCTGCTATTACAAAATAAAGCAGCAAAAAACTGCTACAATTTCAATATATATTTTAAATATTTTACGCTTTATTAAAAAAAAGATTTTGCGTACTACTTACGTACGGCTTTCGGTTATAAAAACCCGAAACCGTATATTTCAAATTTAAAAACTTTGACGTATATTTAACTAATAATAAACTTTAAAACTAGTCGCGTAAGGCCTTTATTTTAATTATTTTTAAATCCGTTTTTACGTATTAAACATAATCGTTTACCGTCTTGCTAAAATAACTATATCGTTTATATAAATAGCGGCAAAATTGGTTACTTTTTGAAACATACGGGTTTTAAAACGTTATACGTAAATAAGGTTATTTCGGAATTTTATAAGCGTTACGTTCTAAATTTTAAGGCCTTTAAATGGTATAATTAACATTTTTTAAAAAAGTTTTTATATATAAAAATTTAATAAAAAATTCAAAATAAATTAAGATGGCGGTATATTTATAACCGTTTATTTTTTTAAAGGATAAAGTTCTATGTTAATATAGGATACGCGTAAGGTATAAGGATTTTATTTAATATTTTTAAATTAAAAATGTTTTTTTACGGAATCCGTTTATAATCCTTTAAATTACAAAAAATTAAACAATCTTAAAAAATTGGCTGTTGTATTTAATCCGACTTATTCAGATTTTATATATACCGTTAAATTCTTTATCGAAAACTTTTCCATTTTAAAATTTTAAAACATAAGAAAATAATAACTTAATTTAATTTTATCATCTTTTAATAAAGTCTAGGCGTAAATTTTTCTTTTCCGGCATTTATACGATACATTTTATTTGTTAAAAACTTTTCGCTTTTAAAACGTTTTTAAAACGTTAAGAAATGGTCGGTTCGATATTTATTACATATATTTTATTTTAAGTCACTATTTCCAGTACGTTACCCGGACGGTTTGCTTTAAATAATATCGGCGTCTTTCCTACTTGTATTCTGTTATCGCGTATCGCGTTTTATACGTTATTTATGGTCGCCTTTGCAAAATATATGACGTATATCACTTTATTTCTTATTTTAAACTTTTAATAAAGTTAAAACCTTTCAGTTTTAAGGTCCGTTTTGCCATTTAGTTATGCGTTTAATATAATAATGATTTATGCGAAAAATTCCTTTTTTTTCAGGTTGTAAAGAATATCTTTTTTTCATTATTATTTTTATTTTTAATATAATAAGTTTTTTTAAACGGTATAAAAGGTTCCATAATGTTAGTTTTAAAAAATGGGCGATTAAAGACAAGGATTCAAAATTGTTCAAACAATAACCAAGTTACTAATGTAACCAACTTACTGATATGGCACGTTCAACATAAAGCAAATTTTATAATGTAATATCCTTATTAAAATATAATTAACTTCGGAACTATTAACTTATATTACTTACTCAGAAAATAATAAATATCTCTTATTAATACCATTATAAACAAAAATATGAAATTTTCGTTCGGACTAGCGGCATTTGTCTTTATTTTTCCTTATCTCGAGCTTTATATAAATAATTATCACCCTATTCGCTAATACGGATTATCGACGTAAAAACCATCATATTATTTTAATATAACCCTAAAACTTAAAGTTAACTTTTTTTAATAGTTTAAAAATATTATAAATTAACATCGCCTTTTTATCGAATACCCTTTTCACATTATCCGCTTGCCGAAGGCTTAATAATAATGACTTAATCGACCTTTAGGAAAATATTAGGGACGATACGGACAATATCGGGAACGAAAGAAGCGAACATTTTAATAATAAAGAATCGAAAAAACAGCTGTTTAAACGGTAGTTTTAATAACACTATTAATAAGCTACATATTAAATATCTCATAATAATATTTATTACACCATTCGAAGGAATATAAAAATGTCGGTAATTGGTGTTTACAGGTGTTGCCTGCGGGCTGGTTTTATAGGCCCAGGCTGCAGGAATGCTACCTAAAACACCCTTTATCCACAGATAATCTTTTATTACCTAATTATGTATGTAAAGGCGATTACCTACAAACTAAATTTTGTCGTTTCTTAAAATATACATTAAGTGTTTAAATATATCCGTGCACTCACTTATTTCTTACTACAGCATATGTTCTTTAATATAATATAACAAATTAGATAAAAATGTTAAAAATATAGAAGTTCGATATTTATATAAAGAATTATATATAATACGTATATTAGCTAATCATCCTTCTTTTAATTATACTTCTAGCTAATGGCAAATTAAATGGTAACTAGTAAAAGTACTTTCCATAGTAGATATCTAAAACTCCATGGAATATTAATTATACAAAGCTTTAAAAAGCTACAACTCCCTACGTTATCATTAAACTTATAATAAAATCGAGAAATTAGTGAATTTAAGTAAAGCTTCATATTTCTTTTTTCTTAATTTATTTCCATTAGCTTTTAACATTACAGTCGGGGTAAAAATGGTATGTTTTGGTGGGAAATAGGTGGGCGCACGGATTCAATTGATTGATGAATATATATAAAAACCACACATAAAGGTTACGCCAGATTCCTGCATTCAATTATTATAACTGCTGATACGGTAGCATTTTTTATTTATTAATAGCCATAATAAGTTATACGAAATACTTAATTATAATTTGGTAGCCGCAATAGTTCAGTTATTATCAGAAAAAGCCAAAGGTTTAAAAGAAAGCAGTTTAGCTAACGATTTAAAAAGAGCTAAATAGTAGTTAACGATGTTAAGTTAATGCCGGATCTTAAAAAAAGTTCCCTGCTAAGCTAACGCGTAGCAACTTATCCGATAAAAGGTTCGTTTTTATAAAGCAGGATTAGAAGGAGAATGATAACCCTTTCTCTTTTCCCTAATGCGCACTATTTATTACCTTAATTAAAACGCTAAATGTATTCCCTTTTTTAAACTATATTTCCAAAATTAAAAAAAGAATTCTAGCTTTCCAGATAAAAAAAAAGAAACCCGAAGCTTAATTTTCAACAACTTGGATTTATATGAAATAACTTTATATCATTACAAAACGGATTTAGAGGCAACCCTTTCCAAACCGACATTTTTTTTCTTTGCGAAAACTAACGCCAACTAAAAAGAAATCGATTATGAACCGAATCTTTATCCTAAATGCGCGAACGTTTCCTATCCGGCTTAACATATTAAAGACATAACGAATTTGTTATTAACCTAATGTATTATAGAACGCGACAAAATTTGCTGGACGTCGAAATTTATTAAACAGCAAAAAAGAACTTAAAACGCGTTTAAATCAGAAATTCAATTATTAAAAAATTCAATACAAAATCTAGAAATATTTCGCAAATTATTCAACCTTGTTCGGGTTATAATTATAAAATACGGTATTATAAAACACATTTATAATTTCGATAAAACGAACTTTTTAACAAATCTTTTTTAATATCGGATATAGCATTTATATATATTAAACAATAACGAAATTTAAATAAACTTTAAAAAATTCATGTATAAGTTATAATTATACAAATTATTATTCGTAAAGTTAAGTTTTACCGTTATTTAGTATTTTAATAAGAAAGCTTATTTTACCTCTTAGCTTCAAAAACACGTATTATTACTCGATCGAAACCTCGGTAAAAACCATAATAACTAAATAATAACCGACTTAAATTTAAAATATATTTAAGGCTTCAACAAATATATAAATGCGTACGAAAAAATCGAAATATCTTTTTATCCTTAACGGCTATCAAAGCTAATATTCGATCGAATTCGAAGAACTATTACGCGAATAAGACCATTATTATACTTCATATATTTACCAATTTTTTCAGGTTTAACCTTTCGACATATTTTATTTTTCCGTATTAAAACGTGCTTATTCGCTTTATATTAAAATTTTAATACAACGTTATCATATTTATATTACCAAAAGAAATTTCCTTTTCCGTTTAATCGAAACGTTTAAAGTTGCTATAGCGTCCAATGATATTAAATCCGGATTCGCATACATTAAATTTGGTTTGTTGGACCTTAATAAGGAGTTTTTCCCAATCAAAAACCTTTTCCGCTTATGCTTATACCGATTATTTCCCGGCTTACTTTTGCTGCTTTTATTTCCTTACCTGCATAAAATTATAAAATAAGCACATTATTTACCCCAAAGAAATTAAAATTTATTAAGGTAACTTACTAATAAAAATAAATAAATCGGTTAGTTTCATAATAAAGGTTATATATTATTTTTCCATAAACCTAGTTATTTTAAGAAGGAAACGTTAAATTATACGAAAGGAATCATATATAGCCAAATCCCTGAAAGCTAAATATAAACCATTTAAAAGAAAAAGTACTTATTATATAGAAATGATAAGTTTTCTTGACCGAAAAAAAACGAGGTAATAAAAAAGTGCAGCCAATAACGGCTAAAGGTAATCGTCGCAAAAGATTTAAGACGAAAAAACGGAAGTATGGCGTTTACGGCAAGTCCGGACTTAATGCGCGTACTTATGAGAAAATTATAAATACATTTAGCAAAAACAAATGTGATTAGTTGCAATTAATTTATTAAGTTATGATTTTTTATTTAAGTTTATTATCGGGGACTGCTAAAAAGTGACCGACTTATTAATGTAATACGTTATAACAACTATAAAAAATTAGTTTTAGTTTTAAAAGTTATATGTCTTAAAAAGCGTCCTATATACGCTCCTAATGTAAACTAACGGGCGACTTATTCGTCTTACTATTTTAATTACCCAATTATATTTGTTTATTATTTCATATATACGTTATAAAACGTTCTATAAAAGAATCCAGGATAAACCGAGCCGTTTAGGTTAAAAGATAAAACCTTAAACTTAATTATAAAAGGCTTAATTTTATATATATGTTAATAAAACGACCGTAAAAATTCGATATTACGGTCAACGCGCTGGAACTGATATTATCCTTAATATACGAAAATTAACTTTAACGGAAAGGAAATATATTATCGAAAAGGGGTTTAACTTAAATACGTAAACATTTTTTATCCGGCTTTAATACGTTAAAAATATAACGAAATTATTATTAATCTAATACGTTACGATACGCGTCAGGGTTAATTAGGCGTCGAACTTCAGACGACGACCACAAAAAAAAAAAAAAAAAAAAAAAACCTTAAAACGCGATTAAATCGAAAAATCGATTATTACAAGGTATTACCATCTGAAAATTTAGAAATAGTTCGTAAATATTTCGAATTTATTCGGATTATAATTGTAAAATATGCTATCATAAATAAAAAGATTTATAACTTTAATAAAACGGGGTTTTAATAAGCTCCTTATTATATGGTACAGGCATAATAACTATACATTTTTATAAAAAAAAACGTAATATCTCAAACCACCTCGCGAGCTAAATCAGCTTGCGACTTAATTTACTTAACATATTAATTATTTAACTTTTATCGAAACGCGAAACTTAACTTTAAAAAACTATAATTTATATAACGTCTTTAATTTCCTTAAAAAAGACCTAACCGTATAAACAAAATTGAATAAAATGATAGATTACTACCTCAATTCTTAGGCTTCATTAAACCTATCCCTGTCGCAGACTGCCTTATCCCGCTTTTATTTATGTTAATTTTTGTCCGAATTCTGAAGGTTTTTCGTAATCCGGAGCAGCCGGGCAAACCATCGCTCGTGGTTTTTTTTACATTGTTCCAAATCAGAACTTCGAAGTTCTGAAGCCCGTTATTATTTTTCCTTTCTAATTTTGCCAATAGTTTCTTTACAATTTCCATATTTTTAGGTATAATTTCTTTTAACGATTAATTACCGTTATTTTCGAAAAGTAAATCGTATCCGAGAATTAAAAGCCGAAGTTGATTTGTTTAAAAAAGATTTTTTAAATCGACAATAATATTAATAGCTTTAGTTCGTCCCATAACTTTATAAAGATTATATACCGGGAATAAGATAGTTTTTTTAAAAAAGCCTCTTATTCCGGAATACCGGTATCGCATATTCGGAATTACGCGGCATGGTATCTTTATTAATAGGTAACTTAAGAAGCCGTAAGAACGATCGAACCGTAAAATTGGTAAAGGTTACGAAAGCCTTTTATACGTAATTAAAGTTTACCTTTAAGGTTTATCCTTAAAGTTTATTATTAAGGTTTATTTTTAAGGTTTACCTTAAAGGTTTATCTTAAAGATTTACCGCGTAAAACTTAACATCTTCTAAGTTATATTAACCCTACCGAACCAGCCAACGGGCATAAGGTTTATCAAGGTCGAAGCTTATTGGCAACCACGTATAAAAACCTCCCAAGCCGACATTAATCGAAAAATTACGTACTTACGGGGGCCCAGCAGTTGGCGTTAAAGTAAGGCTTTATAAAACTAAGGTATGTAATTTATCCTAACCGTAAAAACTATTAATAAATTATCGTATTCGAAAATATTAGGTATAATATTTATCGTAAAAATTATATCGTAGAATGATTTTCTATGTATTTGGCTAAGCCTGGAAAATAAGGCTTTAACCCATGTCAATATAGCATATAACGTCTTTGAATTTACTTTAAAACCTCGATAATACGGCAAACGCGCCCGAACCGATATTTTTCGCGATTGGTAAAAATTAACGCCGGCCGAAAAGAAACCCATCGTCGAAAAAAATCTTAATATAAATGCGGGAGCGTTTTCTGTCCGGTTTTAATATGTTAAAGATACGGCGAATTTGTTATTTACCTTGCGAATTATCAAGCGCATAAAAATTAACTAGGCGTCAAGGTTTATTAGAGCGTAAAAGAAGTCCAAATACGTTTAAATCGAAAGATCGATGATTTAAGGCTATTATGTGAAAATCCGAAGGCATTTCGTATATAACTAGAACTTATTCCGGCTATAATTCTAAAATACGGTGTTGTTTAAAAAAAATATAATTATAACTTCCACGAAACGGAGTTTCTAACAAAACTTTTAATAATATCCGGCATAATAATTAAAACTACAGAAAAACGTAAAGAATTCAAAAAAAGGGTTACCATTAATTTATAAAGTTAGGTTTTACCGTCATTTATTATATTAACCGAAGGAATTTATATTAGTTTCGAATATCGGAAGAATTTATTATTCATTTAAAAGAAATTAACGCAATAGATTATTAAGCTGGCAAACCAATAAGCTGGAGACTTTTTCGTATTCCGTGATAACAAACAGAAATAAAATAATAATAACGTAATTAATTAATTTAAATTAATCGGATAGGTTTTTATTAAATATATTTATAACTTTCTTACAAGTACCGCGCATTATATCCGGGTTTACCGTAAACGCTATATTTTCGGTTTTCGTTTTAAGCTTTTTACGATAATTACTTTTAGCCGTTATTAGTTACTTTTTTATTAACCTTTTTTAATAAATAACGATTATTTTTGAACCTTCGCCGTTGGGTTAAAATATGGTTCGTATCGTATAATTAAGCGGTTTTCTTACCCCAAAAACTTTAACTTCGTATAAAAATATGTTTTACTAAAACATTAACCCATTGGATTATATTTACTAACGAATTACCTTGATAATTTTTAATCTTTCTTTATATATATAACGTCTTTATTTCGTTATTTCCCGGATATTTTTAAAGGTTTTCGTAAGAAGGGAAGAAAATAAAATTGGCGGAGATAAGCGGCGAAACGGCCGGTATAAGCATAACCGGAGGAATTTTAATTCGGAAAGGACGTTATTAGGATCGAATGGAATAAATGCAGCTTTTATAAATCCGGATTTATTATTATCGGACGATATAATAACTTTAAACGTATCGTAAACGCCGGCGAAAAAGCTTCTTTCGTAATATATGTATGGTAATATTATATTAAATTTTGGATATAAAGCAAATAAGCCCGATTTAAAACCGAAAAATAAAATATGTCGAAAGGTTAAAACCGATAAAAGGAATATGCTAATACGTATTAGTTTTAATAAATTAATAGTATACGTAATACAACTTATATTGTTAATAAATTGCTTGTTATAGCTGTATAAAAATAGCTTTTAAAATCGATTACTAAAAGCATATTTATTACGGGCATTATCTTGTGTGATATTAAATTTATAGTTAGTTTTAAACGTATTAAATAATAAAAAATATAACTAACTTGAAACTATTTTCCATTTTTACAGTTGGATTACTAGTTACTCCGTTATCCAACTTATCGAATATATTAACAGCTATATCATATGTTTGGAAGCTTTTAAATTCGCTTAATTTATAAATTAAATTAAATTCGGGATTAATGAAGGAAATTATAATACCCATAAATCGTCTATTGGAATAGAAACTTTAAGTATCGAATTTAATCGAAAAGTTTCCTTAAATGGTAATATTTAATCATAATTAGGCGTTCAACGTTATTAGTAGTTTTTTATATATTATATCGAATATTGTTTTCATTTTTATTCAGTTAATAATGGGGGAGCGTTATATATAACTAGTTAATTAACATTTATTAAAAGTGTATGAAAATAAGCGTTATACTAATTATAATACTTTAAAAAATGTTGAAAAGAATACGAACTTAAAATATTAAACGATAAGTTATTATTTATACTAAAGTTTAACATCATGTTATAATTTTCGAAATCGCTTTCGATTAATTAAGTTGAAAATGAAGAATTTATTATAAATATTATATCGTTCTTTAATTTATTTCGAGTTAATATAATTGAAAAAAGGGTGAAAAAATATAACGATTATATGTTCTTTATCTGTTAATTTTCGCTTTTCCCGTTATATGCAATAACAGGATATCTTAATAAATAATGCCGAAACAAATTGGATACTCGAAACCGTTTAAAGTTAACAGTAGATTTAAAACTGCACCTAATAAAACGTAACATATTAATAGTATTATTAATAAATAAAGTTATTATTCAAAAAGCTATATAATATAGAAGATGTTTATTTTTCGAGGTGTACTATTTTCGATAGGTAATAACGTTCGAGTAAATGATCCATTTTTGAAACATAAATTAAGGACTCGTTATAAGGACTCGTTATAAGGACTTCGTTTAAATTCAAGATTTCTTTTTCGGAAATTCTTTTTCATATCAGATATTTTTGAACTTAAATATATTCTTAGAAACAAACGATTCATTTTTCAGAAAATCGGAAGGTGCCGTAATTAATTTTATGAAATAGTTGTTAATTAACTAATTAAAAGATCGGGGATAATATAAACAAATAATAATAATAATAATAATAATAATAATAATAATAATAATAATAATAATAATAATAATAATAATAATAATAATAATAATAATAATAATAATAATAATAACAATAATCTCCTAGATTAAAAACAGAAAAGAAAAAATAGAACTTTTGTTACTTTTATATAAATGATTTGTAAAGTAATATTATTAAATTTTATACGTAACTTCGATATATAATATAATTAACAAGCGATTTTTAATTGATAATAAAATAAATAAGTACGGAATTAAAGTATAAAATAAATAAGTACGGAATTAAAGTATAAAAAGTAATACGTAATATTTGCGGCTTTTATATTAATTTAAGTTAATTTATCTTATTTATCCTTTTATTATTTACAATTGATTGAGTTATTTTAACGGTTTCATATATCCCATTTAATATCCTTCTGTTTTCCCCTTAGGATTTCTGTTAATATCTCTTAAAAAGGCTTTACCTCTTAATTTCCCTTAATATATTTTCGGATTTTGTGTATGATTTATTTATTAATACAAGATTTGTTTTTAAAAATTATAAACATTTATTTTCTTAAAACTAATGAAATCTTTAAACTTTAAGTTTTTTAAAGTTTTTTTTCCTTATCCTCCTTTTTTTTTTTAATTTTTCTGATACTTAATATGGTTAACTTTATATATACGTAGGAAAATAACTGATTTAAATGCTGTATATTATTAATTAAATACTATATTTATTATAACGTACGAATATAAATGTGGTTTCCAGTCGTTAATAAAGTATTAATATTCATCTAATTATCGTAAGAGGTAAAAAAACAAACTTAGTTTAATTCGATATAAAAGTTATTCCGATCGTACTTAATTTTTATACCCATTTAAACGGTACTTATAATATATAGATTAGGTGCAATTAAGAAAAAGTGAAAGGAAAATTAATAAATTACTAACCGGTAAATTAAAAAATAGTATATTCCAGGAATGTTCAAGAACGGCATTAAAACCTTCATGTAATATAAATAATAACCTGATTATAATAACATAATATAATAACTGTTTTTTAAAGTATTCACTAAACAATTAATTTTTATGTAGTAAAGTTTTAAAAGATAACGTTTTTTGTTAATAATTATTAGGAATGTTTAATAATTATTTAAAACATAATGGGGTAATAAACAGAAAAACTAAAAGAAATATATAGGAATTATCAAAATGTTTACGTATTGCTTTAATAGGTTTATATTAATAATATCATTAATAGAATTATGTGTAACAATCTTTATATATATCAAAACTTACGTAATTAATCATACGTAATTATTTAAATTAATAATAAAATTAAGTTCAATAATTTTATGATACAATAAAGCTTACGTAGTTAACCGTAGTAGAAATCGAATTAAATTTATTATACTTATTATAAATCAAAATTACGTAATTAATTACCGCATTAAGTTTATTATTAATTAAAGTTTAAGTTAGTGATTTTACATTTAATCGTGTTATAAATTAAATGAAGCTTATTAAGTTTGTTATAAATTAAAGCTTGTATATTTACTTCCGTTACTGTTCGTATTATATATAAATTAAAATAAGTTAAGTAATTTTATTATAAACTGTATACTTTTATAGGATTAATATGACAAATTAGGTAGTAATCAGTCCGTCCCTTATTAACACCGAAAATATTATTAAGTAAATAAATTTTATAAAATGGTTATATTTTTTCATTTTATTTTTATTATTTTTATATTATCTCTTTATTATTATTATGTTTATTTATAACGACTAGTCGTATAGTTCGTTAGTTATTAACTGTTATATTTAATTAATTATGCCGTCTTGTAACTTGTTTCATAACTCTTTTTTTATCTGATATTGTTAATTCTGAATTATCTGATATTGATGGAATTTTCGAAGAAAACAATCTTAATTTTAAATTACATTTTGATAACGAATTAATTAATTTATATTTTGAAAAATGTATTATTTACTCGTATATTATTTCCTATCGAATTAAATACACGTAGAGAAATGTTTGGTTTTATATCTCGTTATTATTCTTTTTTTTTTAAAAAAAAAGGTCTTAAATCTTTTATGACTTATACCAACTGGTTTGAATTATAGTTGTAATTTTAAATTAATACTTAATGTTAAATGGGTTCAAGCCTCGAATTTTTGACGCCATTATGTATCAAAGTATGCAATAATTGCTTATACTTATAAAGCGAATTTTAACGCAAGAAATTTACGTTGTATTCATATTATTTAACCTTTATTATTAAAATAATATTGAATTTGATTTAAACAGAAAACGAAATTTTTTCGGCGTTTAATTCTTCGTTTATAGATTTAATTATAAATAAACGAAACCGAAATAATGCCTTAATAAACTATAATATGTTTTCTAAAGAAAAGGTTCGTATTAAAATTTTAAACGTTATTATTAGTAATAACTTATCGTTTGATATTTTTAATTTAATACTTTTTGTAAAATTTATTATATTATCATAATCCGTAAATATAGCTGTTTGTCTATTTAAAAGTTTTCTACTTATACGTTCTATTGAACAATTCGCGGATTATTAATAGATTAAAAATAAACACTATGTTCGAAATTGTTTATAAAACTGCTTTAATACTTTTTAAAACTTAATTATATTTAAATATAAACAATTTAGGAAGGATTTTTATTATATTCGATATATGAACTTCCAACTTAAATATATTATTTCTGGGACTGTAGTTTTAGTTATTAGTGTCGAATTTAACGCGATTTATAAACTGACCTGTTTCGAAAATTTTTAAACTTATTATGCAGTTGTTAATATATTGAATAAGTTTGAAAAGTAATTAATTAATCCTTTAATTATAGTAATAAATTAGCTTTTAGGTTAATTATATTTAATCTTATTTATAACTTTTGAAGGTAATTATATAGTTAACGTACCTTGAGATAATGTACGTAATAACCATACTTTTATTAATCGGCTTTTTAACGTTTATTTATTTAGATATAAATTTTTTAAACGATATACGTTATATTGCGCATATTATTAACCTCGCTATTAACGATATATTAAAGGATTATATATTTAAGAATTAAGATAACTATTTACTGAAGAATTATAATAACATTTTAATTCCCGGAGAATAAAGTTATTAGAAAGTCGAAAAAGAAAAAGAAAATTGAAATGGATATTAATTATATATATAAGGTTTTATCAACCGGGTTCGTGGAAGTATAATATTAATATAATATATAATCGATTTTCGTTAAAATATCTTTAAAGGAATAAATAAAGCTAAAAACGAAGGAATATTAACAGAAGAATACGAAAAAGAAATGATCCTTTTATGTAAGTTACTTTATAACCCTTTAAAAAGAAATGTTAATATTTAAAGATAATGTTACCACTAGGAATTTAACTTATAATATAAGTAAGGTTTCTTAAGAATTAAAAGAACTTTTAAATTATATTTATCGGGAAACGGAACAAAACGAATTTAAAATAATTTACCCGAATAATTTAAATTAGTATAATTTATAATAGTTATTACGTATATTTGAAATATTCGTTAAATTAATTCATTATTTACAAGCTGAAGCCTATATTACTTCATCTTAAGGTACGTTATATTATCTCTTTTATTATTATTATTATTATTATTATTATTATTATTATTATTATTATTATTATTATTATTATTATTATTATTATTATTATTATTATTATTATTATTATTA